>VDFB02257477.1:0-164994 GCA_007258455.2 Sequoia sempervirens
TACCCAAGTTCAAAATATAGATCTAAAATTTAAAGTAAACTAGGATTAAACATCTAAAAAGTTCTAGTCCTCAGAGCTCAAAATAATGAAAAAGTTAGAGAAAAGTTATCTAAAAGAAATTTGGTTGAGAAATCCAATTAAATTGGTGAATAATGTTTTTTCAACAAGGTATATATTTCATAAAAACTAGGTTCTTCATAATACTTGGGTTTCTTTTAGGGATGACATCTAATGATATTAGGTTGGGTCTCGAGGGAAAAATGGCAAGATTTCTTAGTATTTAAGAAATGCTACAAAAAAAGGGTGACAATCTCTCAAGAACTCTAAGAAGAACACATTTAAGCATCTAGGAGACTCTAGGGAATTCTTGGGAATTCCATGCGACACAATCTAGGACACTCTCCTCTCATTTTGGGCATCCCACCTTGTGTGGACCTTAGTGATTCCTCATTACACTTGTTTCAAGTTGATGAAATATTTATGATAGCTCATCATGAAGGAAGCTACCCATGATAGTAACTATTACATGTAACAACATCTATATGGTGCATCGAGGGTTATGGTTGAAGGAACATTTTCCTAGTGTGAGTCCACCTTGGAATTTGAGCACTCTATTTTCATTTTAGTGGATTTTCATGCATTTAATCTTGAATGAGGTTGCATGTTGAAAAGGATGCCCCAAGTGGCTATTATTAGCATATCAAAAGACTATGCAGTTCCTTCTTGAATTGGAAGCCAATCTTAAAGATATTATAGATGTTTGGAGTTACAATTTGACCAAAATTGGACCCTAGCTTGATTTTGTTGCCACTTTGAGAGAAAAGCATAAAACTATGAGTTTTAATAGTAGAAGGTTAGGTATACTTCATTATTGAGCAAGCTAGAGAAAAAAGAGGAGTGCTTCAACTATTTCCAAATTGCAAGAGCTCAAAGTTGGCTCATAGCGTGTTGAATATTGTAGGTTTTGGTTTTTGCAAGTTGTCTCAATGTTGGTTATTTTCTTATAGAGTTGAAAGTGAGAAAGGGGAAACTCTATAAAAATTTCCCTAGATTCTATGTAATCATCCATATGGTATTTGAATAAAAAGTCAGCAATCTCTTTGTTTCCATCTTGTTATGTTCATTGAAGTCCTATTTGTATGTGCCTAAATCAAATGAGATTCGAATATTAGTTTATTATTCATTTTGTAGTTTGTTGATTTTTTCTCAAACCTATAGTGTATTTAATGGATTTGCAAGGAGGATGACACCTTTCATTTGGCTCTCTATCCTTGGCTACATCACAACATTAATCATCAATTTAAACATTTATATAGAAAATTTGTGTTTTTCTTAATATTGATACTAATCATAAGCACATATAGGATAGACAATGAAATGTCAATTAGAGTTTTGTGATAAATATTTTGGTGAAATGGAAAATTAAATCATATATAAGAGGTTTTGGTAAAGTTTTTTGACAATTAAATTAGATTTTTTATGTTAATACATCCATGTAGATTATTTAGTAAAGTTTGTAAATAAGTGTCTTACATTATTATTATAAGACAATTTAATCAAATAATGTAAAGAGTCCAAATTTAAAGTTTTTCAAGAACTAAATAAGGTGTTAAAATGTTGAAGATTTAAGTTCAAAATAAAATAAAATAATGTTTCAAAAACTAATTTTGGAGTCATTTGAAGTATAAGTTTATGATATTTTAATTAAGTATAAATTGAAGCTCGAAGTTAGTGAGATTTTTAATATTTCAACCAGGCCTTTTTAATTTTCTTCAATTCATCAACTAGTTTTATATTCTTTTTTAATGACCTCATGGGAATTATCAAAAACTATTGATGGAAAGTTATTTGGGCTTGGAGCTTTGTTGCTCATTGTGACAAAAAAATTGGTGTTCAATCTCAAATATAGATGCAAACATGGCATGGTTGCAATCATCCAAAATTAAGGGTGGAGTGGAACAAGGATTTTCTATGCTTCTTATTTAATTTCCCTCAATTCTACAACAAATGTTAGAAAGAAAAAAGAAACTCATTGTGTATACCCTCACGAGGAGAGATACCATCCAAGGTAGATATTAGGAACATGAAATTGAGTACTCTTCAAGCTATAGTGAATTGGTTGAAAAGTATGTTTTCATCCCATCTTTTAGCCATAGCCACTCAGACTTCTATTTTCCATGTCTCCACCCTAGCATAAACCTTTTGAAGCCTAGCCTTGATGTCTTCTTCATATTAGAAACTCCTCATTCAACCCTAAGTTTTGAATATTTTAAGTGAATAGTGCTAAAAATTGTAACATACAAACCCATATGCATATTTTAATAAACTTCAATTTTGCAAATGGATTAGAGGATTTGAAACTTTGTGTTTTCCATGGCTAATTTCACTAGATGTTCACTTATTCAAAAAAATGTCTAAATTTATGAGCCACATATGCTCAAATTGAAGGGGTGTACTTAGGAGTTACATGTTTTATTGTTGAGAGCAAATAAGGCCATGGTTAAAGTATGCTCTAGCTTAAGGACACTTGGTTCCAAAAACTATTTTAGGGTGAAAACAGGTTTTGGCAAGACATGAAAACCTTTTACAAAGGAAAAATGATAATTGACACAAAAGCTAGACAATGACACAACTGCAACCAAGCTACCCCACAATAACAACCCAACAAAATAGCAAACCCACCAAAACCACCATAAATATCAAGTTTTGAATGAGCCTAGAACCATTTACAAGAGCAAAGCAATGGCTACCAAAAAAATCATTCAACACAATAGCAATCAAGTTGTCATTGGAGAACAACCAACACCAACCTACACTATGCCCAATCTCATCCTCGCAATTTGCACCCCTTTAATTCAAGGATGGGGTTCCAAAATAGATTTAGATATACCTCACTTCCTTCTTTGCACAATTGTCCATGACACTATTATCTAAATCCTCTAATCATGGAGAGAGAGAAATTCCTCAATTGATGTCACAACCAAAGTCACCTTTGCATGACAAGGAAGAGTTTCTAACCAAAGATGTATGTTGGATAGAATCCATAGCTAGAAAAAGAGCAAGAACCCCCCCACGACCCACCAACAAGGGCATGAGATCAAATGAAAGAGATGCCTAAATAGGATATGAAGGAGAAGTCCTAACAAGGAATGATGTATCGCTTGAGCTGCACCAACCCTAAAGAAATCCACCACAGGAGAAACCTCCAAAAACTATTTTCTTTCAAAGCCCAAATGATGAGTTTAAGAACTGTTTTAGTCTCCCAACAATACTCTTATTTTGGATTAAATATCCCAAACAAATAAATCAACAAAGTCACAACAATACTTTCAATGTTTTGTTTCCTTAGTAATATCCCTCTTTATTTTCTCAAGAGTTCATAATGAAATTATAGTCTCCCTTGAAATCACCAAACCATGAACAATGGAGGAAAAGAAATTAGACAATGTTTCCTAGAATTGGCATTTAGAACTAGATTTGGAAGGCACATTGAAGTCAATGTTAGCTTGAAATGGTTTTATTCAACAACTTGGATAAATGCCAAGTAAACATCTAAATATCTTCTAATAGGAAGATGTAATGGCTTCCATTTCAAAACAATTCAATTTTGTTTCTTGACTTATGTCCACTTCAAGATTCTAAATTTGCACATTCTAGGAAATATCAATAATGAAACTATAATGTCACTAGATTATTCCAATTCCTTTATAACATAAGAATTACAATGTTCATAGTGGCCGATATATAATACTAGGGTGGCTATGCCACACACACATACATGAATGAATGGATCTCAATACCAAAACCTCCTAACATACCTTTATGAATCAAACTACCATATACAATGGATTTCATCATTCAAAAGGCATGCATAACAGAGCATAATAGAGATCTAAACATTAATGAATACAAAAACTAAATGCTAACATGCAAAAATCTTAAGCAACACATGTTAGGATAAACCCACTTTCTCCTCCTACTATGTAAAGGACTACAATGAATATATATAATGGCGGACTCAACCTTAACAAGATCTTAATACCTCTCAAGGGCTCTAAACTACTTACTCTCACAATGCCCAATTACAAACAAACTTGTGAAACTCAAATTACACACTCAACTATGGCTCTACAACACCCAAAAATGAGTGTTTAACCTCTTCCAAATGTAGAGAAGGGTCATAAAACTCCCCCAACTTCCCCAATATGAGAATTTGGATGATCAATCACTAAAGCTAAAGACAACATATTTGGTGTTCCAATTGCTAAGTCATTATCCACACAGACACATTTGTCATTTTACTAACAAATCATTTGCCTTTGTGACATGATTACAATGGCAAATGTGAGTTCATCACCATTTAGGTACTTCTTAGTTGTGCAAATTTAAATGAATGCATTCAAAAGGAGTCTTGTATCTTCTTTAACCTACATCAACCCTTTCCACATCACCTTGATATTACTTTGATGAAAAATTGACACATTGGGCATCTCAACTACACCCCAATGAGCTAATAACACCAAGGCTCTATTGATCTTACATGCAAGACCTGCATTTACATATCATATCTACCCCACTTGGAGGCTTTTATTCCTCAAAAGGTTGGAAATAGTGAAGGTCTAAGGATCCCTTCATCTCTCTAAGGTGCCTTCTTGCCTCCACAAAGTAGGCATCACCCAAGATGCCTTGTTGCCTTAATTGACTTGTTGTTCCTTGAACCCATGAAGTTTTGTTTCAACCCCTTCAATTAATCTCTTAAACTTTAAACTCATGAACCTAGCACTTGCATTAATTAAGCATCTTCCCTTTGAAGTACTAGCCACTACAATCTTGAACTCGCCTTTTTATGCACATTCAAGAAATACTTTTTCTCCTTCAAGACCAATATGTATTGGTACTTTCTTCAAAAGTAGGCAACAACTCTCTCATTCAAGTATGCACTCCCAAAAATCACACTACAAATGTCAATAGGTACCACATCAAAGACAACTTCATGAACAAAGTCCAAACTAAACCAAAAACAAAGTTTACATTATTTTATGACTTTCAACTTGACATTGTCCTTAAACCAACCCAAAGAGTAAGGACAAGGATAGTTGACCACTTTCAAACCTAACTCTTCAACTATTTTTTTAAAAAAGAAAATCCCATTGAGAGCACAAATCAAACAAAGTATCAAACTTTTTACCTTTGACTTGAATCTTTAAATGGAATAACTAGGTAGGCTCATTTTCTTTTGGGTTCTTCTCATTTACCAAAATAGTTATATTATTTAGTGTGGCACAAGAAATGTGATTGTCAACGTCTAAATCACATTCTATCTCCTTGCCCTTGTTTATCAAAACTATGTTTTCATCCTTCCCTATCTTCAACCAACGGGGTGCTAATTTGGGATGTAAATTCCAACATTTATCTTCTTCATGCCCATCTTTATCACAATGAGAATAATGTAACATGCTCTTTAACTTTGCTTTTTTCTTTGTCATGGAAAAACAACTCTTCATGACTTTGACATCTAGATACTTCTTGCTACCATGTTGCTACCCATTCCTTTCATTGTAAGGGGAAGGGAACCCCTTATTGTTCAACTCAAGGTAGTGTGCTTGGGCACACACCTCATTGATATTTTGTTGTTTAGCCATGAGAACTAACCTTTGTAAGTGGTCAGGCAAGCCTACCACATATTTTAGAAACTCAATTTCCATGATATCCTTCCTAATTGAACCACTCCTTTTTTGAATTCACTCATATAAGTTTGCACACTTAGGCATTGTTCTTGTTTCAAATGATATAATTGCATCAATTGCTCTTCTTTGTGGAAAATGATGTAATTGCATCAATTGCTCTTCTTAGCGGCAAATGAGGTAAAATTGCTTTCAAAGCAGCCCCTTGAAACCTTCCCAATTGAATATTGGTGCTACTTTCTATATTTACAAAGGTTATGCATAACTCTCAAACCATGTGAGAGCATACCTACCAACTTATGACATCTTATGAAGGATGAAATGTACCTCCATTTGTGAGACCCATTGATTAAGCTTGTGTACACTAATTTCACCATTGTAGGGCTAAATATCTATTTTGCTTCAACTTTGAAGAACCTTCTAAATGAGGGCTCTTCTTTCTCACGATCACTCTTCTCAGGGTCACCTTCCAAATGTTCTTTTGGGATAAATGAGGGCTCTTCTTACTCATGAACACTCTTCTTAGGGTCGCCTTCTTCCAAATTCTCTTCTAGGATTCGCACCTTCCCTATCAAGACTAGCATCATGCTCTCAAGCCTATGAAGCTTCTCTTCAACATGTGTAATCCTTGCAACATCCACTTCCAATATTCTAAAATGTGCATGTCTCTTGCTCTCATAAATGTCTCTTGCTCTCATGTGTAATGCTTGATTTTAGGCTCCAAATGCACTAAATTATCTTTTCCACTTGATCTCTTGGATGGCATACACCTACAATCAAACAAATAAATAAAAAACCAAATTATTTGGCTACTTTGATACCACTTGATAAGTAAATTGAGGTGGCTATGTGACATGCGCATTCATCAATAAATGGATCTCAATACCAAGACCTCCTAAGATACCTTGACAACTCAAACAACCATATATAATGGATTTCATCGTGCAAAAGGCGTGCATAATGGCAATCTAAACACAAATGCAGAAAAACACTTAACATAAAACAAAAATCTTAAGCAATACATGTTAATCTAGAGGAAACCCATGTTGAGTGAAAAAAAACCCAATCTAAGGAGTAAATAATCCCCAATCTACTATGTAAAGGACTACCATGAGCATACAATGGTCAACTTAGCCTTAACAAGTTCCTTGTGCCTCTAAAGTGTCATGAACTACTCACTCTCATACTATTATATTACAAATAGACTTGTGAAACTCAAATTAAACACCCAATTATGCCTCTACACCACCCAGAAAAGACAATTCAATGTCTTCCGCATGTAGATTAGGGCCATAACAACTCCCCCTCATCTCACCAAGATGAGAAATTGGAAGATAATTCACTAAAGTAAAGACAAAATATTGAACATTCCAATTGCTAACACATGTTTTGCATAGACATGTTCATTGTTTCACCAATAAATAATTTACAACTTTATGGAAAGTTTCTTAGGGTAAATGAAAAGTTCACCAAGTAGGGCATGTGTTCACATGATCACTATTGAACTCATCATTCTTGTCGTTCTAGATACTTTGTGGGTATACAACTTCGAACAAATGCATTCCAAAGGAATGCCATACCTCCTTCAACCTACTCTAACCCTTTCCACATCTCCTTGATATTACTTTTATGACAAGTTCACACATTTGGCATATCAACTACAGTCTACTAAGCTAGTAACACCAAGACCCTATTGATCTTACACAAAGCCTGCATTTACAAATCATGGGGGCATACAAAAATAATAATGTGGAAATCTTGGTTTTTGATTCCTTAGATAGGTTAATGACTTGTGAGAATGGCTACATCAATAATCCAAAGCTTTTGTATACTAGAGACCTCTTGTAACTGTGGTGCATCTATCTTTTAACTAGTTGAAAGACAAGAAAAAACCCTTATCGGTGGAGACTAAGGGAACATTGTGCATTCTATTTTCCATCTTGATTTTACTCCTTTCCAAGATTTCCCTTCTAAAAGCCTAAGAAATTAAAAGATGCAAATAAACTTCTAACCTTGATTTCTCCAATATAATTTGACTCTGATGTGGTGACCTAGACATTCATTATTGAGCTCTCTTTTGGTGGCATACATTTAGTGTATCTCAGCCACAGTATAAAGAAAGGAATTACACCAAAAATGTACACATTTAAAACTCAAGATGGCCACTCCCACGGTCTTAGTAATGTTAGTGTTTAGATTTAAGTCATAATGAATATGTGGATAGATAATCAGATTATTATTTAGAAGTTTAGTGTGCAGCTAATCAAACTTGCGTACCACATCAATATAAGTATCCGTAAGTATTCTTTTACAAGCTACATGTACAGCTAATCAGGCTTACCTACCCCGATAAATTGATTTATGCACAAGGCATTGATGGAACAATGCACTACACAGTCTATCACCTTCCATATCTATCTTGTGGCCCCTATGCCATTAAGACCTGCCCCCAACCTAGCTTTCTACTCTTCCGAATTTCAACCTTGCTAGAGGTGCCTACAAGCCATATCCACTTTCTACATGCCTTTATAGAGATTGCCTTCGTCTTTCATATTTCCAGCGGAATCGCTCCTGTTTACTTTGAAAAGCTTACTCCTTACGTTAGAGCTTTCAAGTTTTTTAATGTCTTTCAATCTGTGTTGTATTATCTTGATAGGCCAATTTTGTAAAATAACAAAAGCGTTGTTTGAGAACTTAGCTGTGATTACCTTGCATTCTCTAGTTTATGCACAACTTCAATATAAAACTTATCATGTCAATTGTCTAGTTGGATAACAGTAGACGGCTTATAAACACTTGCAACAACATAGGTGAAACTCAATTGCACCTTTAGATTGTTAGAATGATAATGCCTCTTCCATATAGTAAAAATTCAAGAATTGTCACAACAGGTAAGTGGGCTTATTTTTTGCCTGTGTAAAAATATAGAATCATTCACAGGCCATAATAAAAGTCCAGGGTTAATGTACTACACATTTAAATCTATTTTGACACTGCTGACATTTTTTTTCAAATTACAAGGACAAGTACCAGACATTTAATATTTGACCTTTCTAGATATTCATCTTTCTCCGAGAGTTCTGCTCATCAGGAATATATGGTGAAGCAACTCCCTAGCACTCCAAATAGACTCTAGATACTAGCACTTGCAGCGGAAGGAGGTAAAAATGGTTATGTCAATGGAAAACTATGTGTAAGCTAATATGCTGGAGAGTACAATTCCATTTATACATAGAAATTACACTAATTGTATTTACCAATTTCTGTATATAAAGTAATACTTTTTAATGCGATGCATTAGAACTTTTGTGTGTATAGAATAATATTTTTGTAGGGTAGATTTTATTAATAATGATGAGAATCAGATGTCTTGCGGTGCTATTTAATTTAAAAAATTTGAAATACAACATTAAAATGCATATAATATCCTCAACAACACTTGAAATATACTTGTATTACATAATTGTTTATAACGTATCAAAAATCATATTGTTTTGTTTTCTATAGGATATCACAATTATTTTTAATTATATTTCAAATTTATTGGGTGTCCAATTTATTTAAGAGCTTTACACAATGTCAAATTTGGAATGTGTTAAATTTGTTTTTCAATGAAAGCAACCGAATTACATAGATATAGACATCTCAGACACCTTATTTGTGTAGTTCATTACTAGTTCTCAATTGTGTAGATAACCTTTCAATGCATTTTGCATTAAACAGCATCAAATTTGGGATATGCCTGTTGAATATTTTTCAAATGAAAACAACTGTAGTACATAGATATAGACATCTCAGATGCTTTATTTGTGTGGTCCATTAGTAGTTTCCAATCGTGTAGATAACTTTTCAATGTATTATTTTATAAGAGGTCTTAAGTTCCAAACATAAGCAATCTATAAAAATTTAATACATCAAAAGTTTATTGGCTTGCTAATTTGAGATGAAGTCTCAAAATTAAATAATTATAGCTAGGGAGTTATAGCTAGGGGTTTGGCTTTTTGGGAGAGGGGGGAGGGAGCACAGTTGTTTCCCTAGCCGATTGGCTCTATAGAGCTAGGCTTCTGATTGTGAATGCTTGCATTTACCGATTGTTGCATAGCATTTAATCAGATCTGAGGACATAAATTGACTCTTCATCTCAATTTGCATTCCACAAGGAGGAACAAAAGTTCTCCAGAGTAGGACAAAAGAATTACAAAAATAAATAAGTTTAGTACAAACATTAAAACAATCTCATTCAATGTTCTCAAAGAATACTAAGCTGAGAATTAAATTAATAAGGTAACATCAGCCCCAAGTGCAGCACAAGTGTTGACCACAGTGGAGAAGGAATACAAGTTAAAGAGTAGGAGTCGCAATGATTATTCCCACTACCAGCACAAGGATATAAACTCAAAGACGAGTGCAAGGAAGTTGACTGATGTGAAGGGAGGTGCAGGGTCTGAATAACTAGCAAGGCATGCTGGAGACCATGGACCATACATCCACAATCAGCGCATAATATATGGAGAGCTTGCGCAGGCATTCTACAACTCCTTTTAGACCATGGTGAAGGACAAGAAAGACATAATGAGATTTTGATTAATTCTCTTCCTTGCTTTCTTCCTCAATGGAATACTAAGTGTTTGTCGCACACCCAAGAACACAAAGAGGAAGCAAGTGTGTTGTGTAAACAAGTTTGAAGTTTAAACTTTCAAATGCTACAATATCACATTGATAACAAAGTTAATGATGTTGAGAAAATCCATTCAGTACCGTTACGGTGACACAGCATCGGACATTAAGGCAAAATCCAAGTGAAAAGTTGGATGAAATTTTGGAAGGTCAGATATTAATGAAAACATCAATGCGAAAAGTTAGAAATTAATGCAAAATTAGTAAGAAAAGACATTTGCAGGTGAATACACATGTCAGTCAAATAGGGAAAATTGTAGGCGATTACGCATGTCAATGCAAATACACAAGTAAAAAAAATCTTGCAATCAATAAGGAAAGGTTTCATTGTTTAATGGGTTACAATTTAATACTACAAATGTGGACCGTTGGTTATTAGGAACCCCAAAATTTGTATGTCATTCATCCAAAGTAAGCTAATGCAAAAGCAAAGCTCAGCAGCTGCGATAGTTGAGTGACATTACTACAGGTGAAAAGCAACCAATAGCAACATGGTGTATTTTAAGTGTTCACAATGGCACCACAAAGGCTAGGCACAGCTACCACAGGAACAACTGGACAAGAGCAAACAATGGAATTGATGCAATAGGGCATTTCTAATCCTGACAGTCCAGGAAACCCTGGCAAGGAGTTGGAATGATGGGAATCCCTGCCAACAGATGCACATGGTGGGAGCATGCCGGCCATATGAATACATACAAATAGCAAGGATTCACAATCAACACTGTTATTGTCAGACCACATAACATGGTTTTTGTCCGAGTGTGCAGTGACATCGCCAAACACATCAAAACTCAGCTGGCTACACACCATGCAGAGGTCTTTCAGACCAAGCCGCAGGAGACCTTGCTTCAACAAGTCGCAAATGTCCGAGGAGACCCAGCTTCATTGTGTCTTTAGCTAAAGTCCAGGCAGTGGCAGAGGAGGTGCTCATGTGTTCCAGCGGATTTAGATAGTGAGAAGAAGTGGACTAAAAAAACAAAGAGACTTCTTAAGCTTGAAGAAAGACACAAATATTGACAGCATGATATATCCACATGACAGCACATTCACCACAATAAAATGACTGCAAATGCAACAGAACAAAATCAAATCAATGAAACTCAAAATTCTTTGCTACAAAAGTATAAATAGTTCGTAATCTTGAAATTAGTATTTGAAACTGGTTCATATCTCTAATTTGAAAATGATTCATATATATACATACACTAAAGTAGGGGAATGGTGGTATTTGGCAGGCACAGGGATGAGGACTTGAACTAAATTGAATAGTACAGGCACAGATTCCATCTGTTTGGCTGTTCCCATTACTATTCCTACAGCAAGTGTTGCATCAACTACAAACACACTCAACACAAACTCTAATGAATAATGCCTCACCAAAGGCCTTACAACAGCTTGTTATCCTCTCATATGTAGACGAACACAACACCCATTGCCCTGTCCCCAACTCTCTTCTGGTCATATATATAAAAATAAAAATCTGCATCGTGTGGGTATTGAAAAACAGCTATGCATCATTATATGCACTGGTGCAGAAAAGATATTTGTTACAATTAATTCCAAGTGGTAGACATTTCTGGCACCGACATTTAGTTTGCATGAGACAATTTCCTGGCATCATGCAACTTTTTGGGTGAAACCTCAAAAATATAGCCTATTGGCTAACAAGCTAAAATTTGAATTAAGGAGAAGAGTTGAGAAAAGAACTGACAATTGTCCCTAACACCAATATGCTATACACATAAAACATCACAAATAATGACATCAAGAATATTTGCATTTGAGATAAAAATATGGGCACCAACGGCTCAAAATGACTAACAAAATATTAGCAAACCTAAATCAAAATCAAAATCCACTTCTAGTAAATGATTGAAATATATTAGTCGAGAGTGTTATTTTTCTATGTTCAGTATTCAGTAAATAATTGTGCTTTCTGGTTTGGTTCCAGAAATGAAACATTATTTTCTCCATTTGTCTATTACATTTCAAGTATTAAAGAATAAAATAGCCGGCATTTGATTCAACTACACAAAATAATATTCACTTAGAAACAATATCCGAGAAATTATATGGTAATAGACAATTAAAAACTACTAGAGATACGGAGAAATATTGTCACAGTTACTTTTATTTATCATTCCAAGATTTTCAAATATTTCAACAGAAATGTAATCTCTTGAAACTGTAGCCTATTTGATATTAATCAAGAACAAAACAAATTTAATATGCTTGAACAAAAATGTTGCTGTAAACCAGCAGCCATTTCCTCCTGCTGAAAACCACTCAATATTGGCTGTGCATGTGGGGTACCCCACATGTTATGAGCATATAAACATATAGGGTCAAATCATGCCAAAAAAACAATGTATCTCAATTCCTGCCTCAGTGGAGGTAAAGTATGTCCTTGGAACTAGGGCAGAGTCTGCTAAACCACCAAAACTCCTTTATATGCATTGATTTTAAATCAAATGGCAAAGAAGTCTTTGGCAATGGGAACAATGCAAAACAATATGTATATTTCCCATGTGTATGCCTCTTAGCTATTAACAAGACCTGAACTCAGCAAGATTACATCTGATGATAAAATGCAAAGTGGCAACAACTGCTCTCAAAACAGCTCAACATCCACAGATAGCATGTCAATATGGTTTAAAGCCAGTCAATTGTCGCAGATTATACTTGGAAAGTTGTTTGAATTTGTGCACAATTCCAATCATACAGGTTGTCTGGTCACCAAAAACACATCAGATGAGATTTCAAAGAAAACATATAGAAATTTACAGCTGATAAATAAACAAAAATATAGTTTATCAACAAGGCTTCTTCATTTGCATTGTAACAAGTACAGCAGGGAAGACCATGGACAGAAACATGAAATGTACACTGTTTATTTCTCCCTAAAAAAGTGCAAGACAAAGATGGAGAAAAGTCTGTTTCATACACTCACTTGCAAAGCCCAAGGCAAATAAATACAATCATAATCCAACAGCTGGTTTGAACAATTGTGAGAGTTATGGATGTGGTTTGGCTGGGTTACCTTAGAAAGCAGATGTAGGTGGGGAGAAGTCAAACTCAGGGATGCTGAAAGACATGTCTGATTAGGATGTGTCCTATAAAGCATGTATACATTTTGTGAGAAGTATGCATAATTACACATTAAGTAGTGTCACACACACAGGGACTTATTCTCTCTTCAAGTTGACTCAAGGCTTGTACTACCAAGGAGGATCTATATTTTTGAACATCATGATGTGCTCAGATACCAAATTTATTGCTTTTTTCTCCAACACTATTTATTTAAATTATTTCATATGAGAAGTCCCTTATTAATTACTATTGTTTACCCTGCCCAGTGGTTTTAAGATGTATTAGTCCTCACTATTGTTTAAGTGTTTCTTCATTGTCATGTATAGGATCCATTGAAGATGAGGATCAGTCAAAACCCAAAAGAAAATTCACCATGTCCTCAATTGAAGATTTGTTCTCTAGGTGTCACAGAAAACTGTCAAGATTTGGTGATGAATTCTCCATATGTATTTCTAATGTGACGAATAATTCCAAAGTTGAACTATGTTCCAGAATTGCTCTTCATTAACATTATGAAAAACATCAACCTCCAGAAAATGAAATTTCTTATCAAAACTACTCTTAAAATTCGCCAAACTTGAAGCAGCAACCTCCTCAAATAAGGTAACATCCAAGTCTTCTAAGAATGGAGTTAGAAGTGGAAGCAAAACATCAATTTCTAGCATAAGATTCTTTGTTTCTTCAAAAAAAATTAACTGATATTTTTCATCATTTCTACTTATATAAAGCGTTGATCTTGAAGTTCAAAACTCCTAAAATAAAAATATCTTACTCTTCTTTGATTAATACCTTGTGTGGGCTCTTCAAACAACTCTTCAAATGAAGAAAAGAAACTACTAGATTCATCATTTCTCTTATATACTTCACTTCTCCTTGTTTGCAATTCTGCTCCTGAGATGTTTGTGGAACTTAATCCTCCTCAGAGAATATATGCAATAATTGTGTAGCATCAAGTTCTTCCATCAATAGTTCTCCTTCAGCCTCAAAGAACTTCAGCAAAGTGGGCAATATTTCTGCTTCTAGAGCATACTCTCAAACACATGACATCATTCAATGTATGATTATGAAAATTATTTCTTACCTCGTCTGATTTATATTAGGTGTATCCCATCACAAAGCCACAATCGAATTCATCTAAAAAACATTTAAGACTATCCGAAAATCCTTGACTTTCATTTGAAACTATCAATATCTATGTGAATCTTTGCATCTCTAGGCAATTTCTTCCATAATGTTGATTAGTTTCATCAAGCATGCAATATGCGTGTATCAAAAGAAAAATAATTGATACCTGCCTTGTTGGCGAAGTAGGCACATGAGAATTATCACTAACATAATTGATAAAAAAAAAAAAATCTATTTGGAGGAGATGGATATTGCTTAAGTGGTGAGACATTTAGAGGAACTAGAGGCCTAATTCACCCTTTATGTATCTTTCCTAATATGATTCTCCAACTCGATGGCATATTCTTGAGCATTTTGCAAGACTGTAGCATTTTGTTGCTTGATAAATAAAGCAACTTTTGAAGATAGAGCATTGATGAAGCAACTTAGAAGACGGATTTAGAGTGTCAACAACTCTGGCAACCAAACGAATGAATCCATTAACAAACTCTCTCATCGGTTCACCTTCATCTTTCTTGGCATTTTGAGAGTTGTGCAAACAAGATATGACTATCCTCAGCTGACTTAAAACATGCAAGAAACTTCTTGTTCATTGACTCCCAACTCATGACTAAACCAATAGAAAGGTGGTGAAACTAATCAGATGCTACAACTTGTAAGGTTTCCACAAATAAGATATAATTGCAACATCTTCATGTGCTACACTCAGGTTTCCACATGCAATGGTGAAGGCTGAAATATGCTCATCAAGGTCCTACTTTCCATCACCATAGAACTTGGGAAATTCTTCCTTTGTCTGCAACAAAGCTCATGATTTTCTGGCAATGCCCATGGGTCGCTACAATTACCCCATGGCATTAATGGAGGTGGACAATTGTTGCTGATGTGATTACACTCCTAACCAACCATTGAGTGCAAGAATTCTTTTTCTAGAACTGAAAAATATTTGTTAGCTTTGGAACCTTTGTGCCAAACGTGAATGTTGCAACAGATAAGATGGTATTCTTATGTCAATCCCTATTGGAGTCACCAAAATCTATTAGCGTTTTTATTGGTGTGAAAGGGGCGTTTTATCTAGCTAGTTCATCACCTAGGTCCTAATCACACATGTTACTTAAGCTTACTTAGGGTACACATAGGATAGTTATCACTTTATGTCTCAAGTAACAAGATTAAGACACATGTCATAATCTTATGCAATCCTATGTTCACCTTGGTCTATATAACCAAGGGGTCCCCTTTGTAATCTCAATTAATTCATTTGTTCAATCCATTGTAAATTTGCACCCTTTGATAGAATAAAAATATTCTTTCATAGTTGATCTCTCTTGTGCTTTCATAGAAGTTCCTAGATCTTGGGTGGCTCCAATCTTCAACCAAATCTTGCATGGTATAGAGCATTCTATACCAACTCTTACATGGTATCAGAGCTTGTGGAATTGCTTCTTGTTAGTCTAAATTGAGAGATCTAGGTTGCAGATCTTGGTAGATCTTGAAAAGTTGAGTATGCTCTTCTCTTGCATCGAAAAATGATCTAAAGAATATACCAAATTTGGGGTTTTTTCTTTGTGGCTTTTATTAAATTAATATTTTAATTAGTTTATTAATGCTCAACTCTTGTAACTTATGTAACACTACTGTAAATTAGTTGTCTTTAGATTTGTTTCTTTTTTTGTTTTACCATGATGTTTCTATTCTGGCATCCTTGATTGTGGAAACATCGTCCATGTATTATATTTATGAAGCATTTTGCTTCTTGTTCAATATATTGAATATTTGAAATCTCTCCGTTTTCACTCCATTACACGGTATCAGAGCAAGCGAATTGATTTTTTGTTTTTTTTAAATCGTGAATTTTTTTTTGGAGAATAAAGAAAAATCAAGGAGTTTCATGGGATCCGTTTTGCCAAATAATCGCGACTCTTTTTTTGCTCAAAATTGTGGTTTTTTCTTACAGAGAAATCGCGTTTTGTGTTTCAGACGAAATTGAGGGTTATTTTTTCAGAAATCGCGCCATTTTTCTAAGAAATTTTTGTGCGCTCTTCTTCAAATTTTCTTCTGCATGCAAATTTTTTTTAAATCGTGATTTTTTCCATCTATCTGTGCGCAATCTAGCTTCTTTTTGCTCATGTTTCTGATTCTTTTGAAGTCGCACAACCTCCCAATTCGTGGTTTTCTTTGCATGCGATTTGTTTTATGTGTTTATCATGTGCTTCCTAGTTGCGATTTTTTGGCATTCTCTGGCCATCACAATTTTTGGGCGCTGATTTACACGTTTTTTGGGTGCGTTAGTTTCTATTTGGCACGATTCGGATTCTATGCACGCGAATTTCTAGGCAGATTTTCTGTCTTGACGTGATTCTGGGCTAATTTCCAATGCAACGACTAGGGTTTCTGAAATTTCTTGTGCCCTTTTCTAACGAATATTTGAGACAGGTTTTGTCTTTCAGATGGGTTTTGTCTCTTCTAGACGTTTCTTCCTGATTTTGTCACAGGTTTCTACTCCTTGTTTATGCTCATGATTTGATTGTGTAACGAGATTGGAGGAATCTAACGTCCAACTCCTTGCTACAAGCTCTTCGATTTTGTCTCTCTGATTTTCCAGTTCATGAGATGCGATTTTTTGGCCTTGTTGTAATCTGCACCGGGTTTTGGTAATTATGTCAGATTTGTGCATTTACCTCGGGTTTTGATCTTGCCCTCTGATTCTAGCCACGTGTTTGTAATCTCTTTTGTCCGTATCTGTTGAAGACTATTGGTGCGACCTTGGATTTTGTGTTGTTTTTTTGTCAGATTTTGTCCGTAATGGCCTCTTTGTCGCACATCATGCTCAAGCGCAGTCAAAAGTTCAATGGTCATAACTACAACACCTGGAAGCAGCGCATGATGACAATCTTCAAATATCGCTGCCTTGATCAGATTATTCTGGGTAAAAAGGTTCGACCTACATCGAGTGACAAAGACCAAGAAAATTTTGATGAACAAAATCATGAAGCGGTGATGCTCATTAAACTGTTTGTCACCAATGATCAACTGCCTCAAGTTCCGTCTAGTAAATCAGCAAAAGAGATCTGGGATCTTCTGAAAGATCTTCATGAAACTTCCGACAAAAGCCATGCATTCTTCCTGAAGAACATGTTTTCTATCATGATGGATGAGAAGACATCTTTGCAAGCGCACTTGAACAAGATCAAGGACATATGTGATCAGCTTGAGGCAATTGGTCGAAAAAATGGAGGAAGAAGATATGGTAGTCATCACTCTGAAAAGTCTACCAAAATCTTACGAGCATTTTATCGAGACTCTCAACATTACTTCAGTTAATGTTGATTTGAAGTTTTCAGATCTTTGCACAATTCTTTTGCAGCAGGATCGTTGAAACAACAGTTCGGTAGTGGTGCTAGTTCGTCCTCCACTGAGCAAGCATTTCCTACCAAGACCGTTCAAAAGAATAAGGGCAAAAATCAGCCCTCTTAGCAAACCAGTCAAGCGTAGTCTTCAGATTCTTCCAAAAAGAAGAATGTTCGGTGCAACTATTGTCATAAGTATGGTCACATGAAGAAAGATTGCCAGAAACGCTTGGCTTCTAAACAGAACAAGCAAGGAGAGTTCAAGCCTAAAGCTAATGTTGCAGAGCACACTGAGCAAAAGGAGTCTGCATTCTATGACTTTATGGCCAAGAGTCCAGCAAATCTTGTTAAATCTTTTGCCTGGTACATTGATTCAGGTGCTTCTCGACATTTCACTCATCGTCAAGATTGGTTCATTGAGTACACACCCTTCAGAGACTCTATTATCTTTGGAGGAGGCGAGGAGTATACTGTTGTCGGAAAGGGCAATGTGCAGATTCATTCTGGAGGGAGAAATTTAATATTTCTCGATGCATACTTCGTACCTAACATGGAGTTGAATCTACTTTCAGTTAGTCAAATTATGACACTCTCCTCAGTTGGATATATTTTCAACATGCACACTTGCAGCATTGTTGACAGAGAGACACACACCACAGTTGTTCAGGACCTTGAGGATCATTGTCTTTATAGACTCGTTGACTCTAGTGATTCTCAAGAGCACGCTATGGCAGCCAGAAGTACATCTATCAACAGTCTCTAGCATCAGCATTATGGGCATCTGAACATGCAGTATCTCTCTTAGTTAGCTCATGATGATTTGGTTGGTGGCCTCCTTGCATTTCAAACTCAAAATCATGGAGTATGCAAGGCTTGTCAAGCTAGAAAATAGCATTGGACTACATTTTCAGATGGTGACTCTTGGCGAGCTTCCAAGGTATTATAGTTCGTTCACGCTGATTTATGTGGCCCAATGAATACTTCTTCAGTTACCGGTTGCAAGTATTTTCTATTATTTGTTGATGATTTCAGCAAAAGAATGGGATGTATTTTTTGAAAAACAAATCAAATATGTTTGGTATATTTCAGCAATATAAGGACTTAGGTCTGATAATTGAAAAAGAGTTTGGTTCTCCAATAGTTACTCTTAGGTCTGATAATGGGGGGTTTTGTTCTTCTGACTTCTCCAATTTTTGTGTTGCACATGGCATTAAGCACCAACTTACCACACCTTACACCCCTCAGCAGAATGGTGTCGTAGAACGTAGAAATCGCACCATTACTAAAATGGCTCGTTCTATGCTGGAGCATAGACATGTTCTTAAGAAATACTAAACTGAAGCAGTTTATACTACTGTTTATCTTCTGAACCGATCTCCAACTCATGCGGTTAAGAAGATGAATCCTGAAGAAGCCTGGTCTGGCCATAAACCTCGGATCAACCACTTGAAATTTTTTGGCTCTACTGCTCATGTTTGGATTCCGGATGCCAAGCACACTAAGTTGGATTCCAAAAGCCAGAAACTCATGTTCACTGGTTACAATGAAAATCATAAAGTATACAGCTTCATTGATGTCGAGACAGATCGTCTCATCTTCAGTCGTGATGTTGTGGTTGATGAAACTATTGGGCCTTTCTTTCAATCTTCTACATTTGTGCATCCTACGGAATAGCCTCTGAATGCTTCTGAATTGGATGTTTGTCTTCCCCTGAGTCCACCTGATGGGAGGGATTTTGCAGTTGAGCAACCACCTCAACAAAATGTTCCACCAGCCGCCCCTCCTCAAGACAATTTGGATCCTGATCTAGTTGATTCTGTACTAGCCACACCTGGTGATGTAGTTCCACCTGTTTCAAATATTGGTACTTCTACTCTCCGGCCTAAATGGTACGCTAAAACCATTAGTGATCTTCATAATGATGAATTGATCGAAGGTAGAACTACTATGAAGAAGAGCAAGCAGCAGAATACTGTTAATTT
The DNA here is from genome assembly GCA_007258455.2 of Sequoia sempervirens. Classification (NCBI taxonomy): domain Eukaryota; kingdom Viridiplantae; phylum Streptophyta; class Pinopsida; order Cupressales; family Cupressaceae; genus Sequoia; species Sequoia sempervirens. The sequence goes on from VDFB02257477.1 coordinate 19,912, forward strand.
TGCTCTCATGGCCAATCTGCACAGCATCTCCGAGACAGTCATATTCAAAGGCTAAAGGCATACTTGAGTGGGAACAGACTATGGAAGTTGAACATAATAACCTTTTGAAGAATAACACTTGGGTCCTTTCTGATCTTCCACCTGGGAAGAAGCCCATTGGTTGCAAATGGGTGTATAAAGTTAAGTATAAGGCTGACAGAACCCTTGATAAGTATAAGGCTTGGTTGGTAGCCAAAGGGTTCTCACAGACAAAGGGCATTGATTATGAGGAAACCTTTGCTCCTACAGCCAAAATGAATAATATTCGGTTTTTCCTCGCTACAGCAGCCCAGTTTGGTTGGAAAGTCCATCAAATGGACGTCAAGAGTGTGTTTCTCAATGGTGATCTATAGGAAGAATTCTATATGACACAGCCTCCTGGTTTCAAAGTTCCTGGTAAAGAACATCAAGTTTGCAGACTTGTGAAAGCACTCTATGGCCTTAAACAGGCACCACGGGCATGGTACATGAAAACTGATAAGTACCTTACTGATCATGGTTTTCAGCAGAGCCCTTCTGATTCAAATTTGTATGTCAAATGATCTAGTGATGATATCCTTGTACTTGTTGTCTATGTTGATGACCTTATCATTACTGGCAACTCAGAACGTTTGATTGAGGAGATAAAACACAAACTCAGTCAATCATTTGACATCACAGATTTGGGACTTCTTCATTATTGTCTCAGTGTTGAAGTTTGGTAGACAGCTGATAGCATCTTCATTTCTCAGTCCAAGTATGCTCGTAGTTTACTTGATAAGTTCAGGATGAGTGACTGCATACCTACATCAACACCTATGGAGAAAGGGCTCAAACTATCAGCAAAATCAGATTCGCCTGTGGAAAATGAATCCACATTCAGGAAACTAGTAGGCAGCCTCATTTATCTCACTGCTACTAGACCTGATCTCAGTTATGCAATGAGCTACATTTCTCGCTTCATGACAGCCCCTAAAGCTAAACATTGGGTTGCAGCGAAGCGTGTGCTGAGATATGTGAAAGGCACTTCCGACTTTGGCATTCTGTATGGAAGGTGCAAAGATCCTAAGTTGATTGATTATACAAACTTAGATTGGGCAAGTTCTATGGATGACAGAAAGTCTACTTCAGGGTGTGTATTCAGTTTGGGTACAGGTGCAGTTACATGGACCAGCGAGAAGCAATAGGCAGTGGCTCTTTCCTCGACTAAAGTTGAATATCGGGGAACTGTTAAAGCAGCTTGTGAGTCAGTTTGGCTTCGAAGGGTGCTTTCGAACATGCAAATGTCTCAAGCAAGGCATTCCCCCTTGTACCGTGACAATCAAGGGGTGTTGAAACTCGCCAAAAATCCAGTCTTCCATGAAAGGACAAAGCATGTTGAACTTCACTGTCATTTCATCCGCCAACTTGTCGAAGATGGATCAGTGGTACTGCAATATGTTCCAACAGAGGATCAGACTGCAGATATTCTCACCAAGTCTCTGAGCTCGGATAAGTTTGTCAAATTCAGGGGGCACCTTGGTGTAGTTGATAGGTTGAGCATTAAGGGAGGGTATTAAACTAATATTTTAATTAGTTTATTAATGCTCAACTCTTGTAACATATGTAACACTACTGTAAATTAGTTGTCTTTAGATTTGTTTCTTTTTTTGTTTTTTCGTGATGTTTCTATTCCGGCATCCTTGATTGTGGAAACATCGTTCATGTATTCTATTTATGAAGCATTTTGCTTCCCATTCAATATATTGAATATTTGAAATCTCTCTGTTTTCACTCTGTTACAGCTTTGTAATGAACAGCCCCAAAAAAAATTTGAAAATTGTTAGCTCAAAACAAAATGGAATGCTTAAAAGCTTTCTTTCCACTTTCTAATCACCAAGTTCTTAGTGTAGGCGAGGTGAGAGCATACAATGTACAGGATTACAAATTCTTTTGAAAAATAAGCAGCTGAAAGTAGTATCCACTTATTTAGTGCGGTTAGCCAGCTCTTCCACTTTTCAGTGGTGAGTGAGTACAACAAAAGAGCAACTCTTCCACTTTTCAGTGGTGAGTGAGTACAACAAAAGAGCAACTCTTCCACTTTTCAGCAGTGAGTGAATACAACAAGATGAGAACAACTCTTCCACTTTTCAATGGTGAGTGAGTGCCATAAGCCACTTGTTCAGTGGGGTAAGTATTAGCAAATAGCAAGAGCAAGTCACTGGTGGTACTACCATCCAGTGTTACAATCCAAGGTGTAAGAAAGGAATGACTTTGGTGGTATGACCATCCCAAGCACTTACAACATTAGTCTATAAGCATATTTAAGCTCAACATAAACATGTCAAACAATGATATATCCACTGTCATAAAGTGTTGATAAAGATTAACAATGCTGATACAATATAAATTGTTGTAATATCCCCAAATGTTGCCAAATATTATGTAATTCAATGTAATCAAGTTCTCAACAAGAGATATACCTTAAACAAAAGCAAATAGTGAAGGTTGCAGATTTGATATCCTCTGCAACTTCTTGTAACTTCTTGTTTCAGGGCTAGACAGCGAAGGATTTCACTCAAAAATAACCATCATTTCATTCCCAAACACCACCAAACACTCAGCCAACTAAAAATTGAGAAGCAGCAAAGATCATTCCATTCTCCAAGAAAAGAGAGCATTTTAGGAATGATGCATATGAAAAAAGACACTACTCACGGTGAAATTGCAGGTTGATCAAAAACTGTTATGTTTTGTGGAAGATGTCTTGAAATCAAGTCAAACACAGAAAACATCAAACTCATTGAGTACAAACATATCAGTGTTAATGAACAGCACACAAGGCAGTTGCGTTAGAAAAATGAAGCAACTATGCATCTTCCTTGATCATATCATTTTAGAGAATAACAAGTTTAAATTTTAGGAAGATAAAAAGATCAGAAACAACCTTAACAATTTGGACTACAATAGTCTTATCTGGATTGCTGAGGTCCACTTTATGAGGATGTGGTACCAATTTCGCCACTGTGTCAATAATCTTTGACCTCTCTATACCACTGTTTGCACGAGCCTCATACAGGACAGCAAACTGCAAAAATTGCAGTTTGTGTCATCATGTTTCTCCATATATGGGTCTCACCCACTTGAAAAACACCAAATTCATATAAAAAAACAAGATAAGCGTAGAACAAAGGAAATGCTAATTACATCTTTTCAGGGACAACTGTACCAAAATGAAACACATCAAATTATCCCGACATAAAAGCATTTTAATTCATTGTACAATGTAAATATGGATATTTTGAATGTCAAAATATAATTGATTTGAATGCCAAAATGTAACTCATGTATACCTTAATAGGTGACTGATCTTCTCCAGTTGGAAAATGCTGTTCAATTAAAGACTTGGCTGTTGTTGCAATCTCCTCAGCAGAAGCATAACATGTCAATTCCACAGGTAATAGCCTCAAAATAAATCTGAAAACTGTCAAAAGTAATAAGAATTCGCCCATGCTTACATAAAATAAAAAATGAATTCCTAAACAATGTGAAAAAAATTGAAAACTACTCATTTTGTTTCTTAAAAATGTAGTGGTTCTAACACACTTCATGATGGAAGCTAGGACAGAAACCTTGACATGTGCTTTCTTGTAGCAGCAGCTTTGTTCATTATATATTCTACAAGCTCAGTAGGATTAGGGGTTCCAGTCTCTTTGCGCATTCGTATAAATACGACACCATTACACCCAGAATCCAGGCCTGCAAATTTCACCTGCTCAAAACAGAATTTTTCAATTTAGTAAAATTTATAATACTGCAAATTAACCTAGTGACAACTTTCAAAACTCTGTTGACATCATAGCCACCACACCCAGACTTGGCGAACCTAAAGAGTAATTGTTGAATCAATAATCTTCACAGTTGACTAGATTCCAATTCAAACAACCAAATTCAATCTAATTATGAAATTCCAAATTTCTTTCTCATGTTTATTTTTGGTATTCGGCAATAACTTGAGTAAACAATTGACTCTGCTAAGTTTCCTAAAAAGCAAAGTGAGACTCGGAGCATGTGGCTTCTCAGGAAGTGTATCATAGTTAGAAACTCGGACTCGGCAAGCTGATTTTTGACTCAACTCGAACTCGATGCCCAAACTCGGCAAATTCAAAAAACCATGAAATATAGATATTTTTAAAGATCTAAAACTTGTTTCATGCATCCTTAAATATGTGTTGAAGACACAATAAACTAATCAAATAGAAGCTATTTTGACATATACACAATTATACATCAATCACATGAGCATAAAAACGAATTTTAGTTTTTAGTTAAAGGAAGCAACACTCTTAGATATATAAATTTAAAATTATAAATATTGTCAAATGTATACAAATCTCATGGATTGTGAAATCCATGGCATCAAAACAAATATCAAAACTAAAAATATAAGTCTATGGCTCAGAAGAGCATGCGTTCCTTGTCCCAACATCACGGAAAGTCCTGCACTGGCGTCTAAGATAGGTCTTGGATGATGATGCAGCCATGATATATGTTTGTGTCTCAGTGACACCAACATCCAAGGGGTCTCCAAGTGCTCTGTCCTCCTCCCCTGCCATGGCTACTGCCTCTGCCTCTCAATCCTTATTACTTTTGTTATTTGTTCCACACTTCCCTACTTCACTATACATAACTAACAACAAACTCAATTACACTGCTTTATTTTATCAATAACTCATTTCATACGCAAGATACTGTCAGTGTCAAACTATGGAAAGTTAATTTGAAATGTTCTTTACAATTGAGTTGAGACCAACCAACTTTTGATTCAGCTTTTTTATATTGATTTGGAGAGTACTGTAGCAGTAAATTGTCATAATTCCATGACATACCTATAAACAATTCCATGAGATCCCTGGTGAATCTATAAAAAGTCTTCATTCTGTTATTTCTATAAACCTGCTGAATTTTAATATTGCTACAAAAGAACATGTGTTGACTCTATGAAGAGGAAATAATTGTGGGGATATGATTTGTTTTGGGTTAAACTCACAGCAGATCATGTCCGATGAAAATTTATTTCTCTGTTCCACCTTAAAGTTAGCCACTTCAAAACATTAAAATAAGGGTGATAAACTAAGTTTGAAGTGCTGACTTATATCAGAAGAGTTAAAACAAAGAGCAACGACCTTTTCAAGATATTTAAGCATGATTATTCTACTTCATTCCTTTATGCAGCAATAAAGATCAAAGCTATAGAGTCATAGACAGCCAGTCCTTGCATTCACTTGGCTCTGCTCTTAAGTATAGCACTCCTTCATAGTCTGTTGCAATTGTAGGAATCTTCAATAAAATATTGATAATCTCTGTGCATGCTCCAAATTCATAACAAACAATAATTAAAATAAAATAAAAAACATAACCCAATTAACCTTCAACAGGAAACTTTTTTTTATATCTTATACATTGGGTTTCTATATAATAACATTTTTTTTAAAATGTTCTCCATTAGGGTTTTTATTTAACATGCATAGAAACCTCACTCATGATCCACAAAGTCTCTCATCTAGCACATACTTCTCAACTAGAAAATGGTTTTTGCAGTTTAGCAGCATTGACCAGAAAATTATACATGGAAACCCAATGCGCATGACATTTTGTTAAATTCCAACAAGCAGCAGTAATATAATTAGAACTTTTAAACATATTCTATAGATGCAATAATGATAAAAAATAAGTAATAAGGTTCACATAAATTTCTCTGAGCTTCAACAACAAACAGTAGGGGCGAGACTAGCCCTCAAGACTCACTGGGTCCAGCGAGTCTAGGAGACTCAGCAAGTCTCCCAGACTCGCCAGGAACCCGAGTCTTGGGTCCCCAGGACTTGGTCAGGGTCACTCACTGAGTCTTTGTGAGTCCAAGCGAGTCTTGTAACACTGATACTAATGGTCACCATTAAGTTTCTGGCACTACCATAAACATTTCCAGATCACAATTGAAAATGTCAAAGTTCTTTACAAATTTAAGAAATTAAGAGAATAGATGTCAATATACTAGGCTGGCACATCACAAAGGCAAAGTAACAAAAGGTTGACCAATTACACATCAAATTCTAGGAAACTGTCAATTAAAAGATGTCAAACAAAAGGGATAAGCATATAATATTATAATCCTACAACATAGATGGTAGACTCAAATGGACAGCAAGCATAAATTTCACACATACTGCCTATTAAAACACACCAACAATTGAAATAAATAAACTGAATAACCATATATAAGGAAAGTTTAAGCTAGACTTATCATTCTGAATGAAACACAACATGTCCAGTTTGCTTTCATGTATTTGGAAAAAGGCTTTGAGAAGGCAGTACTTCTCAAAAGGGCACGAGAGTAGAGAAAAGACCTCAAATGTTTAATAAATTTACTGAAAAAATAAAAAAAATCTTTGGCCTTCCCACTGAAGATTAAATTTAACTTTTATGTTTATTCAATATTTGTACCAGAAGTTCTTAAAAGATTCAATTCAAAGCTTATTCTTGTGATTTACAAAAGAATAGTCAATTCTAACAAAATAAAAACCTGCCATAGGTGGTATAACTGAATGGTGAGATCATTATAGATATATGTTGCATTGTAGTAAATGGTCACAAAGAATTCTAGCAATATATAAGGTCCATATAACAAATCCATGAGGCATAGAGTTTTACAGTTCATATAAATATTAGGTATGGAAAATTAGAACTCTGGAATCTTGGATAGAATATCCAAATTTTTAACATCCTTGTGATAAATTAAGCCTAACACAATAATATTTTGAGCATTCCACAGTCTAAACATGTTAAAGGTGTAACAAACGTTCAAAATCAGATTGAGTCAAGATATATCACTGATAAATTTAAGTTTAAGATCATTCATGACTTTATCTAAATATCCTTTTAAAGTATTTGAATATTTTATCCTTCCAGTTGTATATCATGGCAAGTTGCTATTCTTCTTGCAGTGACCCCGAAAAGGCATGTGTCTTTGATCATTCAGGAGTCAAGAAGGCTAGTTTAAAAAGGGTCTCCTTAAAGTCTCATCATTTCCCTCTATCAGCTAAGAAAAGGATTATACTGCAAGCAACCTTATGAACAGTTTTTCCATACTAAATAAGTCTGGCAGAAACAAACAAGCGACTTGCAATACTGATTTCCTTGTTGCAATGAATGTAAGAAGCAGACAGCAATGGTTCATTCAAGCTGCCAGTCTGCTCCCTTCTCCCACAGTTGTTATAATTATTGTCATTCTATAGGGTATTATTTGAACATTGCAAGCCCCTCATCCTCTTGTTCCTCTTCAAATATCAAATTTTCTATTAGAATTGCATTGACTGTTCCCCTTGCCTTTGTTATTATTATTAATTGACATCAATTGATATTTCATTTTGATTTAGTTTCTACAAATGAAGCAATCCTTTCTTTTGGGCTAACAATGTCAAGCACCAAGTTCCAAAAGCTTTTAGCAGCTTCTACCAACTCTGCATGCTGAGGAGATTGAGGACTAAACACATTCACTATTTTTGCAGTGATGATCACTGATGTGTAATGAGAGGCAGAATGTGCACTTCTAAACTAGCACATAGCATACATTACATTTCCATATCCTACAGAACCATACTTATAAAAGCTGTTAATGAAACCAAAACAAATGGTTGTGGAAATTATTCACAACTACGTGTAAGGGTACCGTGGTCCCTCCCGTATCATTTTCCCATTTACTTGTGTATTTCATCACCTCTTTTTTCTGTGAACAACTAGATGATGCCATAAGAGTTGTAAATGATGCTGCCAGTTTTCTTATCAGTGCCACTAAGTGTCTACAAAGAGCAACCTGCGATGCTATTGCTATTCAAAGATGCTTGGCAGTGGCATCAACTGGATATAGGGCAAAGGACTATATAACCTACACACAGCGTATATCAGCACAGCCCAATAAAGCAAGCTCAATCAACAGACATCCTTAAAAACACATATATTTATCCCATGAAGGAGTTAAAAGTGCATGAAACAAAGTATTAAAAAAACAAATTTATTAAACATGGCCATATTAACCTGATTTTATTTAATTTCAGATTTATGGAGCACCAAAACTAGACCTGACAATGATTTACAGTCCCTTTTAAAAAGTATTATAGATAGAATAGTTTATTTTCTAACTACATGAAAAAGTACAAAGAATGTGGTGGACATTGCAAAGGGATTGTCTTAAAAGACTACAAAAATGTCATCAGCAATAATGTACCTTATTGCATGCTCACATAGATGTAAGTGATGAGTGATGATATTAACACCATTAAGTTGCAAATGTTCCAAACTAGCATCAAGAAATGCAACATTTGCGAAGTTAATTAATCTTTTTTGATCTTACCATTCTCTAGGTCAAAAGTCACATTAGCAGTATCAAAAACAGTAACACTGTCACTACTGCCCACCTAGCAAGTAAAAAGTCACATCCATTTTAAACAGAAATGGTAATTCTGTAATAATAATTGTCTTGACAATATAAGTTCACAGCATTATCTTAATAATCATTCTTATTAGTGTACATGTTTCAAAGATTTCAACCAGAGCCCAAATAAATATCACTGATAGCCCTCATTTTGTGATCAAGACTTTGTACTTAACATCAATTCAAGGGTAATTGTTGGCTTTTTACATGGCAACACTCCAAACCTAGTGACAGCGAAGGAGAAATCTGCTTTGAGTGAGGCAGATTCTGGCGAAGGCAAAAGAGACTCGGATGCAGATGACAGTGATCCTGGTGATGGCATCCTTGAAGTTGTCAGGCTTTGCGGAGAATGGCAATTATGATGCTGAGAAGGATGTTTGGGCGAGAGAATGGTCTGATGAGGAGGACAAACTTCTTCTTGATATTCTCTTTGAGGCACATCTAAAGGTACAGAGGTGTGAGATTGATGGGAAGACTGTGGTGGAAGTCCAAAATGATGTTCTTGAGGGAGATCTATTTCAGGGGCTGAGAAAAGGCTTTCTTCTCCCCCCAAATGTTGATTCTTTGGTCAATCATAATGATGACCAGATGGTGCTTGTGGCTTCTACTCAGGAAGCTTCGGAGGTTGAAAAATCAATGGTTGGTGTTGATTTTGTTCAATCTGAGTTTGTTAATGAGGGTAATATTGTGGCAGTTGTTTATTCTTTTGCTATTCCTGTTGTTTCTGAGGAACCTTGTGAAAAGGAGGCTTGCACGTTGCAGGATGCTAATGCTTCAAGCTTGCAGATAGGTTACACCTGTGATGTGTCTGTTGGGTGTTTTGGAGAGGGTGATCCCCCAAGGGTTTCAACTGAGGCTGAGGTGTAGGGGAAAATTAAGATTGACATCCCTGATTCTCTTACTACTGATTCATCTGTTTGGCTTAGGGATTCGCTTGTTGGGAGATTCTGCGACAATCATCCCAACATTGATACTGTCAGAAGATGAGTGCTTAGGAGTCGGAAACTAAGAGGTCAAGTTTTGGTAGCTGCTATGCTGAATAATCTTTTCCTCTTTTCCTTTTCCAATCTAGAAGATTGCTCAAGGACTCTTCTTGAAGGTCCTTGGTTTTTAGGGAAGAATGGCCTTTTTCATTAAAATTGGTTTTTGGGCTTCAATGCAGTAAATGATATTAGCTTCAAGTTTCCTATTTGGATTAGATTGTCGGGGCTGCCTTTGGAGTTCTAGAATGAAATTGAATTTTCTTTTTATGCTTATTGCCAATACTTCTGGACAATACTGTGCTACTGATCTGATAACAAAATTCAAAAAGCGATTGTTGTGTGGTAGATTTTGTGTTTGTGGAGAAAAACAAGGTGCTTCCTACTCAAATCACCTTATCTTCCAAGTATGGTAATTGGGTGCAGCAGATTGAATTTGAAGACTCTCCTGTTATCTATTATTGTTGTTGTAAAGTGGGCCATACTACTAGGAGTTGCTCGAACAACAAGAAACACCATTTCGTTTGGAGGAAAAAGGAACATACTCCTGCTACTATAGAGGAGTCTATTACATCCTTTGACAAGGTGCAGAAGGAAGACAATAAGGGAAAATCTCCTATGGACAGTACAATGTTCGATTCCTCTTTTAAAGCTTCGGTGCTAGAAGAGGATTATGCCTGTGGTTTGATGAATTTTTCTTGTTCCAAGAAAAGAAGTTTAGAGAAGAAGAATCCTTTTATTGTGGTAACAAAAATCGTTGGGACAATTTTTTAAACCACTGACTTTGGGTTGGATGTTTGTAATGGTTTTGTAATGTCCTATTTGTAGTTGTTTCTTTGATGTTCCCTAGCTGTCCTTTGTTGTCTTGTTGTTCCTATTGCTATATCTTTCTTCTTGTAAAAGGTTTTGGGCCCTTTCAAAACCCATGCTTACCTTAATCAGAAACATCAAATCAACACCTGTTTTACCCCTTTAATCAAAAAGGTCAATTCAACATCATGTATATGTCAAGAATAAAGTCAAGTTCAGATATCAGAGTTGTCAAATACTTCCCTTCTGCCCAATTACGTATATTTGCATATTGGATACCAGATATAGATATGATATGCCCTGATATGGAATGGACATTGTACCATACATATCCATCTACAAGCCCATATTTCTGTTGTATCCTATTTCACCCATACAGAAAATTTCATGTTGTGTCAAGTTGTTGCCAAAATTAAGTTATTTCTTATTTGTAAGTCGTGCTTGAGTCCTTGTTCCCAACGATTGTCAATGTTGTAGTCGTTTTTAGCATTATTTGCAGGCCAACAAAAAGAGTCATCCAAAGCATCAGGCAGGGTGAACACAAAAATTTGGATGATGAAGGAAAAGCACAAGCATTCTAAGGCAAGTGATGCTAGTTCAAGGAAGAGCACTTTAGGATTCTGTGTCAGCTTGGGGTCAAGTATGATATCCTAGTTCACTAGGAAGTAAGCAGCAGTGGCATTGAGTTATGCAGAGGTAGAGTACATGGAAGCTTCTTCTACTAGTTGCAAGTCTATCTAGCTTCACAAGTTAATAGCAAAAATGCTAGTTCGAGGAAGAGCACTTTAGGATTTTGTGTCAACTTAGGGTCAAGTATGATATCCTAGTTCAATAGGAAGTAAGCAGCAGTGGCATTGAGTTGTGCTGAGATAGAGTACATGGAAGCTTCTTCTACTAGTTACTGTTGAAGATCGTGGCAGCTTCAGGCGAATACCTTCCAGCACAGTACGCATGAAGACAATAATTAAATTGTAGCCTTTGACTATTTAATTATTTTATGCGTCTTAATGAAGAGTCATTCCTTTTGATAAAAGATGCATTTAATAAAGAGATACGAATTTAATAATGAGGAGGCGCGAATTTGTTAAGAGGCCGACTTCTTGCGTATGAAAAGATTTATTTGATGGGAAAGGCCGACATGTTATCCTTTAGAAGAGACGTCTCTCTTCATTATAGTATATATAAGACATCTCTCTCACTTTGTTGATCATTCAATATATATCGATTTTGAAGGAAGTTCGAATTCTCTCTAGAGTGCGAATTATTCTAAGGCTGTGCGGATTCTTCTCTAATTCAGTACGAGTTCATTAAAGGCAGTTTTGTCTACTGTCAAATTCTGTGTATAATCTATTGTGAAGGAGAAGCAGAATTGGCCCTTGTATTGGCCTCATTGTAAAGAGAATTATTGCCATTCTTATATATAAAAGAGAGATCTTTGTTGCTGGGTTTTTCTCCCTCAAGAGGAGGGTTTTCCCAGGGTATATGCTGTGTTACTGTGTCTGATTTTTTAATTTTCTGTGCACTTATCTGATCACTATTTAACTTGGTATCAGAGCGGGTGTGAAGAAAGATCGTGATTAGATTTGTGCTTTCACAGCTTTATTATATTCTTTGTTGAAGGTTTTTATCTATCTTCACAACATTCAAAATGGTGAACGGATTGAAGATCGAGGATAGACTCGATGGAGCTTCAAACTACACCTCATGGAGATTCCGAATCATGCTTACATTGGAGGAGAATGATTTGGTTGAATTTGCGGAGACCAAGGTTCCCGAACCTGAAGAGGAACAAGAGAAGCTGCAATGGAGGAAGAAAGATATCAAAGCAAAGAAGTTATTAGTTGACTCCGTTAAAGACCACATCGTCCCTATCATCTCTAAGATGAAGACTGCAAGGGAGATGTTCAAGTCTTTGGAAGAAATGTATGAAATTAACAACACCAGCTGGGCTCTTGCGCTGAAGCAACAACTCCATCATGTGAAGATGTCAAAAGGAGAGACCGTGATCGCCTACTTCATAAGGATTGCAGATTTGAGAGATCAGCTCTCCACTATTGGTCATATGGTTGAAGATAAAGATTTGACAATGCTTGCACTCAACGGGTTGCCATTATCTTGGGAGGCCTATATTCAAGGAATTAGTGCAAGGTCTAAACTTCCGAAGTTTGATCGTTTGAGGGCTGACTGCATCCAAGAGGAATCAAGGTTGATGGCTAGAGGTGTTGGCCCAAGTTCTTCTAATCAAGAAATTCATGTTCTTGCAGCCCAAGCTTCGAAGAAGAAAGGAAAAGGTGGAAAGAGGGGACACTTCAAGAGGAATCGTGATAAAGGAAATGATGATGCTTCCCCTCCCAAGAAGAAGCGAGATTTGTCTAAAATTCAATGCTTTAGGTGTGACAAGTTTGGTCATTTTGCCAAACATTGCCCTGACAGACCTAAGCATCAAGCCTCCGTTGCAGATGTAGAGAATGTTTCTCCTCAGAAGGATGAATATTTGTTTTGTTCAGCCTTGTCAAGCAATGTTGCCACCGATACCAACACATGGTTGATTGACAGTGGGGCTTCTCGTCACATCACCGGGTTCAAGGAGCACTTATCAAGCTTGGTGAAGAAAGACTCCTTGGAACAAGTTATCATTGGAGATGATGCTAGCTACACCGTGAAAGGGATTGGGACCTCTACTCTCCACTTGGATTCAGGTATCACACTTCAGTTGAGCAATGTTCTTTATGTTTCGGGGATCAAGCGCAATCTTATCTCTATTTCAGCTCTTGAAGATAAAGGATATCAAATTGCCTTCTCAAAAGGCAAAGTTCTTGTATGGATGGAGAACTCTAGTTTCAAAGATGCTCAAGTTATTGGAGTGAGACATGAAAGTCTCTACAGGGTTTGCACTCGTCCTCTACAAGCCTTGGTTCATGATACTTCTTCTCTATGTGATCTTTGGCATCGAAGATTGGGGCATCTACACTTTCGTGCTTTGCCTATTATGGAGAAGATGGTGACAGGTCTACCTAAGTTCGTCAAGGAGCATGAAGGCACTTGCAAGGGTTGCTCTCTAGTTTTCTAGACTTTTGTACAGATGCAGGGATTAAGAGGGAGTTCTGTGTTCCCTATAATTCTCGGCAGAATGGTGTTGCAGAAAGAAAGAACAGGACAATCATGGAAGCAGCAAAGGCCATGATTCATGATCAAGATTTGTAGACTTTCTTATGGGCAGAAGCCTCCAGGACAGCTGTATATGTGCAGAACAGAAGTCCTCACAAGGTCTTGGAGAAGATAACTCCGGAAGAAGCCTTCACAGGGAAGAAGCCTGAAGTTAGTCACTTAAGAATCTTTGGATGTCCTGTTTATATCCATGTTCCGAAGGAGAAGAGAACTAAGTTGGAGCCTTCTGGCAAGAAGGGCATCTTTGTGGGCTACAGCGAGACATCTAAAGCCTACAGAATTTACATTCCAGGACAAAAGTTGATCGAGATCAGTAGGGATGTTATTTTTGAGGAAGACATTGCATTTAGAAGATCCAAGGGCACTCACATGGAGATCAGTAATGAAGAGTCTCCTCAGGATATGGAAGTTGACCACACTCCTGAGATTCAGAGGGAGACTGTTGAACCAAAAGAAGATGCTGATCCTGTTGAACCCTTGGAGCCTACTGATGGGCCTACTGACATTGTCATTGGAAGAAAGAGACCTCTATGGGCTAGGCGTACTATGCAAGAGGCAGAAAGTTTTGCAGCTCCTAGAGGCACATTTAGAGAAAGTAAAAGGCCTCATAAGTTCTTCAATTATGTTGCCTTAATGAGTCAGATTATTGATTCAGAACCTTCATGTGTTGAAGAAGCATTCAGTCATCAGGTTTGGAGAGATGCAATGGCAGAGGAGTATCAATCAATTCTGAAGAATGATGTTTGGGATATTGTTCCTAGACCTAAGAGCAAATCAGTGGTATCTTCGAAATGGCTCTTCAAAATCAAGCATGCTGCAGATGGGAGCATTGAGAAGTACAAGGCAAGATTTGTAGCTCGAGGGTTTTCTCAGAAAGAGGGAGTTGATTACGAAGAAACATTTGCTCCTGTTGCCCGTTACACTTCTGTCAGAACCATCATTGCCATTGCTGCATCGAAAGGATGGAAGATTCATCAGATGGATGTGAAGACAGCATTTCTCAATGGCGTAATTGAGGAAGAAGTTTACATTGAGCAACCTGATGGTTTTGAAGTTCATGAGAAGGAGTCACATGTGTGTAAGCTGAAGAAGGCCTTGTATGGTCTTAAGCAGGCTCCTCGTGCTTGGTACGAAAGGATTGATCGGTACCTATCTAGTTTGGGCTTCCTGAAGAATGATGCTGATTCAAATCTCTATTTCAAGGTAATCAATGGTGATGCACTAATATTGGTTTTATATGTTGATGATTTGATCCTTACTGGAGAAGATCACCTGATTCTCGAGTGCAAGAAGGAGTTGACTTCAGAATTTGAGATGAAGGACCTTGGGCTCATGCATTACTTTCTTGGTTTAGAAGTCTGGCAGAAACCAGATGAGATGATTCTAAGTCAAGGAAAGTACACCATTGATATACTTAAGAGATTTGGCATGATGGATTGCAAATCCATGTCTACACCTATGGAGACCAACCTACATAAGTTGAAGGAGGCTGCGCTAATTCAGGACTTGGTGGATCCTACATTGTATAGACAGTTGATTGGGTCTCTGATGTATCTGGTTAACACTAGACCGATATTTGCTATGCAGTGAGTGCACTTAGCCAGTTTATGTGTGATCCGAGACAGATACATCTTGTTGCAGCTAAACATATCCGAGATACTTGCATGGCACAGTTGGATATGGGTTGAGGTACACTTCAATGCAGACTTGGAGTTACATGGTTTCTGATTCGATTAGGCGGGTGTACAGATCGGAAGAGCACCTCCAGTTGTTGCTTCAGTTTGGGTTCTGCTATGATTTCCTGGTGTAGCAGGAAGCAGTCATCTGTAGCATTGAGTACAACAGAGGCCGAGTACATTGCAGCTTGTATGGCAACTCGGGAAGCAGTGTGGCTTCGTAAGCTCCTTACAGGATTGTTTGGACAATCAATGGAGCCTACCATCATCCATTGTGATAATCAAAGTTGTGTGAAGCTTTCTGTCAATCCTGTGTTTCATGACAGAACGAAGCATGTTGAGATCAAGTACCACTACATCAGAGATATGGTACTGCGAAAGGCTGTACAATTGAAGTACATCAACACTGATGAGCAGACGGCAGATATTCTCACCAAGCCTCTCTCCAAGATAAAGTTTGTATACTTTAGAGATAAGCTTGGTATGGTGGAGAATCCAGCCTTGGCTGAGAAAGAGTCTCAGTATCAGTGAGCCATTATGATAGATATCGTGTTGAGGCGATATCCGATATCACGTGAGGTGATATTTATCTTTTACCATAGTATGGTTGTAGCCATTATGGTAGATATCGTGTTGAGGCAATATCCGATATCACGTGAGGTGATATTCATCTTTTACCATAGTATGGTTGTAGCCATTATGGTAGATATCGTGTTGAGGCGATATCCGATATCACATGAGGTGATATTCATCTTTTACCATAGTATGGTTGTAGCCATTATGGTAGATATCGTGTTGAGGCAATATCCGATATCACGTGAGGTGATATTCATCTTGTGCCATAGTATGGTTGTAGCCATTATGGTAGATATCGTGTTGAGGCGATATCCAATATCACATTGAGGTGATATTCCTTTATTCACCATAGCATGGTTGTAGCCATTATGGTTGATATCGAATTGAGGCGATATCAGACATCACGATGAGGTGATATGTCTTGAGCAGCTGGAAGTATCTTCCCTAGCTGAGAGGGAGTGTTGAAGATCGTGGCAGCTTCAGGCGAATACCTTCCAGCACAGTACGCATGAAGACAATAATTAAATTGTAGCCTTTGACTATTTAATTATTTTATGCGTCTTAATGAAGAGTCATTCCTTTTGATAAAAGATGCATTTAATAAAGAGATACGAATTTAATAATGAGGAGGCGCGAATTTGTTAAGAGGCCGACTTCTTGCGTATGAAAAGATTTATTTGATGGGAAAGGCCGACATGTTATCCTTTAGAAGAGACGTCTCTCTTCATTATAGTATATATAAGACATCTCTCTCACTTTGTTGATCATTCAATATATATCGATTTTGAAGGAAGTTCGAATTCTCTCTAGAGTGCGAATTATTCTAAGGCTGTGCGGATTCTTCTCTAATTCAGTACGAGTTCATTAAAGGCAGTTTTGTCTACTGTCAAATTCTGTGTATAATCTATTGTGAAGGAGAAGCAGAATTGGCCCTTGTATTGGCCTCATTGTAAAGAGAATTATTGCCATTCTTATATATAAAAGAGAGATCTTTGTTGCTGGGTTTTTCTCCCTCAAGAGGAGGGTTTTCCCAGGGTATATGCTGTGTTACTGTGTCTGATTTTTTAATTTTCTGTGCACTTATCTGATCACTATTTAACTGTTACAAGTCTATCTAGCTTCACAAGTTAATAGCAAAAATGCTAGTTCAAGGAAGAGCACTTTAGGATCCTGTGTCAACTTGGGGTCAAATATGATATCCTAGTTCAATAGGAAGTAGGTGGCAGTGACATTGAGTTATGTTGAGGTAGAGTACATGGAAGCTTCTTCTAATAGTTGCAAGTCTATCTAACTTCACAAGTTAATAGAAAAAATGTTAGTTTGAGGAAGAGTACTTTAGGATTCTGTGTCAGCTTGGGGTCAAGTATGATATCCTAGTTCAATAGGAAGTAGGCAGCAATGGCACTGAGTTATGCTGAGATAGAGTACATGGAAGCTTCTTCTACTAGTTGCAAGTCTATCTAGCTTCACAAGTTAATAGCAAAAATTACTGCTTAAACGTGGAGATGACAATTGTCTACTATGAAAATCAAAGTTGCACCAAGCTCTTTAAGAATCTAACGTTTCACACTTGCTCCAAGCATATAGACATTCAACACCTTTTCCTCAAAGACAAAATTAAAAAGTAGTGGTTCTTAATTATGTTCCATCAGATTTGCAAGTTGCCAATATTGTGACAAAGCCCCTAGATAAGGGAAGTTTGAGATACTATAGGAGAGACTAGGTTTGATGGAGAACACCTTCCTCACAAAGAGGGCATGTTAGTTTTTTGTACTTATTGCTTGATAGTTGTTCTCCTTCAACAAGGCACACTCAGCAAATTCAATGCTACAATCAATTTTATTTTGCTTTTCTTATTTTTAGCTAGGCACAATTCTTCTATCTTTTAGCATGACAACACTCATTTTTCTTCTATTTAAATTGGATTCTAAATTTTGTGAATTAGTTGTTCTTATTTCAGTACAAGGCACTTTTTTGCTTTAGTTTTTTCTCCTAGCATGGATGCTCCACTAAGATTGGGATTTTTCATTCTAAACCCTAAGGCACTCTTGATCTATAAAAAAGACTTGTGGCACACCATTGAAATAGATAGAGAGAGCATATGTGAGTGTTGAGATAGTGTAGTGTAATTCTTTTCAGTTATAATTAAAAATAGGTGTAATATCAAGGGTTCATATTTGTAAGTATTTGTTGTTCATGTTTTGAGCAATACGCATTTGTGGATTGGCATACTCTCAAATCTACTATTTTGAGTAGGTTTTTTTTGTTTTAAGCTACTTTGCAGTTAGGGTTAATTTTCTGAGTGCAGAATTTACTTGCCATGGTTTGAAAATTTAACAAGATCCACTTCTGTCATATACTTCGTTTCTCATGTCCCTAGTCATGGCCTATTAGGGTTTCTTCTATACACCTTGACTTCACCTAGAACGACCTCTCCACAAAGTGTATAAGCCAAGGTGGAGGTTAATGCACTGAATTAGCCTCTAGGGTTTTCAAACTGATTAACCAATTCCAGAACTAAGTCAATTAAAATTTTCAAATCAACACATTAACATCCACAAAACAATGGCACCCAAATAACTCAAAACTTCAAAAGACTTCAATTTCAAATGAAAATCTTAACATGGATTTGATGCACAGTCAAATATTAAACGTCAGAGTTCCGCTGGAAGTATTTTGGATCTGTCACAAGCTTACAAATACTGTTAGAAATTTAGAATAATATTTCTCTTTATTATTAATGGTCAATAGTATATTGTATTGTGTTAGTTTAGGTTTCTACTGTTTCTACAGTAGTTAGTAGTTGAGGTAGATAGACATCTTAATGTCTACAGTAATTTACTTCCTCTTTATATTGTAATCTTTTATCGGTTAATAGATAGAATGTTCTTTTACCATTCACAAATACCACCGAAGGGTGATCACAATGTTTGGATGCAATTGTCCTTAGGTTTCCTCCATCCCTAGCCTCCACAAGGTCAATCCAGATCTGATTGAAATCTTACAACAATTGCTATTACCAGGCAATCTAGTTATGGCTGGTAACCACTCCTCAAAGTAAATCTTGGCCTCAATTGGACAACTGTGTAAATATGCCCAGCCAGCTGTGGTAGGTGTCTGAACAATAATGATGCTTCGCCCTTGTCTCTTGGAGTCTGATTTCTGCAAATTTTGTAGACAGATCTGCTCTGAAATAAACCCTTGTCTGTTGTTATTGGCACCCAACTGGTGTTGTTCCTTGTTGAAACCTAGGCCTGGAAATCCTCATTTCTGCCTGGGAATCACCTGCGCAGAGCCTGGTAGCTTGACTGTAGGTGCCGCTGAGGTCTCCCAGGGATAGCAGTGTGCAGATTGGATGGTTGGAAGGCTGTTGTTCACTGTACGCTGGTTTGATCTGCCATTTGCTCGTAAATTTGCCCAGATCTCTGCTCAAGTCCCTTAAAGCTATCTTGCTGGGCGATTGGAGTGGCCTGCGGCCTACAACCACTTGCAATTTTCCCAAACACTCTCAGAATGGCGAATTACTCCTGGACAGACCTATGCTAAGTTAGAATGAAAATCTCAGATGTGAAAATGTAGATTGAATGGAAAACTTGATCAGATAAGGTTAGGGTTTGGCATCCTAACCTTGTTAGCCAGTTGAGGTTTCCATCCCAACTAACCGATGCAGGATTTCTCCCAAATACAAATCATATTTTCCAGATGTCCTCTTTGAATGCCAAAAATGTTTATTTATACCTGATTGCCAGATAAAGAAAAAAAACCAAGTTGGCCTCCATAATAAAAATCTCCAAGTCAGCATTCCAAATGATGAAACTCAAGTTGGCCCAAAATTTGAAAATTAACTAATATTATTATTTTATATTATTTATTATTTATTATTTATTATTTATTTATTTAATTTATAATTATATTATTTATATTTTAATATTATATAATATATACTAGTGTTTAAAAACACTATTAAATAGGGTGGATTTAGGGCAGGAAAAGGGGACATAAGAGTCCTCCCTTCCCCAAATTGCTTGCCCTCAAGCAATGATAAATCAAGGAGCTCCATCTGCTTCATCTCAAGGTAACATATCATGGAGTGATGCTGATTGATCCTGGGTCCCACACCTATCCAATGGAGAACCTTCAATTCAAAAATACCCTACAAACCTAATTGGGATATCCTTTATTCTGAAGCATTTTCTAATCGAGGATGCTCTCTCACCAACATGCCATTGTCATGGATCTCACATTGCAATAACTTAGACCAATGCCTTAACAATTTGTCATGTCCTTGCTGCACCTCTGGAAGTGAGTTAGGACAATCACATTTCCATTGAAATTTTACCCAATTAGGTCCCATGGTAGCCATAATGATGATTCCCTTCATCTGAAACCCTTCTTCAACTTCTTCCATCAAGGATTTTCCTTTAAATTGAACCAAGTTTCTTCTTTTCATGACTGAGAACAGATGTTCCAGCAACCTAATAGTGATGTGACAGCAGCAAAACTGGTATTCCTTTGCAAAATTCAAAGGTCTAAACGTTTCAGGGGCTGAAAAAACTTTATCAACAATCATGGATAGTGGCCCTGTCCTTTCTATGATTAGAAACCCCTGGAAAACCATATGTATTGGAGCGGTATGGGGGCTGATGATTATAACAGCAACATTGAGATTGAATGTTTGGTACATGGCTGTCCCAAGAATGTTCCTTCCTTCTTTGAGTGTTGGGAGATCATCAACAATTGCTCTCCCCCTTCCTTGTGGGTAAATCTTCACAACATTCCAAGTTTGATACTAGCTCACTATGCTTATGTTGCACCATTCTGATTTTAATGTAAACTTCTCCCTGAGGTCTCCATAAGGGGCTTGTGACTACCTTAATAAGATGGTGACCTTGATAAACCACTTCCTCCATCTTGAATTCTTTCTTCATAATGAGCTTCCCAGATAAAAATAACTAATGCATGTCTACTACTAAACTCACCTCGCCTGTGGCTTGGATCCCACAAGTTCTTATCATGATTCCCCAAGTTGTACCATTTGAAAGATGGTTTGATTCAAACTGTATGTGTGCTGATAGATAAGTGTGATAGCCATGTATTGCCCTGAATTTCTACCCAAACAGCTCTAAGGGTGTTAGAGTGTTTGCACTTAGTATTCTCAACAAGTGAACCCAAAGAATTTCTTCTTATCATTGTTATAACACTGCATTCTCTTGCCCAAAATCAGAATTGTGGTGACTGGAAACCATCTTGTATCAATGCAAATAGCTGGAAAGTGTGCCCTTTGTGTGATTAATAACTTATTTATTACTGCCAATAGTATGTAGGGGAAACTGGAATTGTTGGTGGCAGCACTTCTAACAGCACTCATCATGCTCCGTGGATCATAATTCTTACTACCCAGAATTCTACCAGCCATGTTAAGTTGATGACTCTCACCCAAAAGCTCTTGATTTGCCATTACCCCATTGGGTAGCCATCTTTCGTGTGCTATAATGAACATATTCAAAATAGGCCAAACATTATCATGACCAAGTATTTTACCTTGGAGTGGATTCTTGATTATCTCTATGCATTGAGTGATTTCATTTCCCCAAACACTCACCTCCATTCTTTTAACTTTAACCATGCTAGGTTTTCCATTCAATATGCCTTGGAGTATTACCTCCTTTTCCTTGTACTTCATCTTTATAATATCCCTTCCAAAGACATGTGACCAATGCATGCCACCAATTTTACTCATCTCCTCTAAGCTGAAGTTATAATGTTTACCTTGTACTTCAAAGACTCTTACCATGATGCTCCAAGCCTTACCACTGGAAAGTGGGTTTGTATCAGATTGTTGGTGGGCTGGAAGGTAGCTGTAGCAATCACATTTTGCTTGGGGCTTCCCTTCCAACAGCCAAATATCTGCAGTAATATCGGCACCTCGTATCCCCAAAGGATGAGACCTTTTACACATAAAATCAAGCAAGGAAATGTTCCTCATACCTACATATCTGTAGCTGCTCATAAAAGATATCATCAATCCAAAACAAGAAATTATCAAAATGATCAATAGGAACACAATATCCTGGCTACAAAATTGAGTTCCTTTATTTAATTCCACAAAGGTAAAGGCTGGAATGTTGGCCCCACAGTTGCTGTTGCACCAAAAGGTCAACCTGTTAATGCCCGATACAACCGTCAAAGTTAACGGATCCACAAGAGGCAGTTAGTCCATGTCATGAATCCCGAGGGGAGCACTGACCATCTGCCAACAATCTCCTCCTTAGCATTACCTGAGGGGATTCGAACCAAGCACCTTTGGCTCTAATACCAATTGTTGGCCCCATGGTTGTTGTTGCACCAAAAGGTCGACTTGTTAATGCCTAATACAACCGTCAGAGTTAACGGATCCACAGGAGCCAGTTAGTCCATGTCACAAATCTCGAGGGGAGCGCTGACCATCTGCCAAGATGGAAACTGCCTTGTACTAGCTGAAAATACTTCAGTGATGGTAATTGATTAAAGACTCCTCCACCATGTGAATGAAAACTCTTCTTTGGTTGCAAGGAAAGTGTGGGAAGTGTGGGAAATGTTAAGGGCAGCAGATCTAAAATTTGGAATCATCTTCATAATGGCTCTTGGCTCATGTCTTTTACAACCAATATTCATCCCAACTATGCCAAATTGGTGTTTCTCAACCAACAAGTTCCATTTAACAATTATCCCCTTTGTTGGCCACCTTAGAAGTGTAATATTGAGCATAACCAACATAGACCAAATATTATTATAATCAAGCATCTTAACTTTGGAAAAACTTGTGATTGTCACCAAATGATTCATCCATAGAGCCATGGCAACTTTAAGATTTCCCTCTTCAATGCCTTAAGATTCTCTCTCTTCTTTCTTGAATTTCAACTCTATATAGTGAACACCCCCATTAAATGCTCCCCATGCAAGCTCCATGTTTTGCTGATCCCTCTGAGATCCATGATATAGATTCCTTGCATATCCCTTGTTTATTCAAAGTGGTGACCAATCGCTTTGCTCCCATGATACTAGGAATTTGTCGTGTCTTATAAATCATGAGTCCTCCAACTTGCTTGAAGCTAGATACCCAAAACACCATACCAAACTTAGTCACACAATCTTGAACATCAAAATGACACCTATTTTGCTTACCTTCATCTAGCATCAAGCACCCTAAGGTGACCATCTTCATTTGGCCATCACCCACAATCTTGTCTTCAAGTGTGATACTTAGGTCCCAAGCGTGATTGATGAACTGTAAATCTCGATCCTTCACAATGTGGTTAGGATGCACAACCAACTCTATATGATCCCTCATAAACTTCCTTTCAGCCCAAATGCCCCTATCCACTTCGACCATCAAAAAATCACATTGATCCTATATGCAAAAATAATTGTTAACTTGAATCATAGTGTCCACATGCCCTATACTACAAGTTGTGTCTCTTACTCTTATCACCTTCTTTTGCATGCTTTCTGTGATGACAAAAATTCTGCAATAACATAGGAAGCAACAAATCTGAAACATTTCCGTACCTTTGGTTGTAAACAAAATGCCCATACTCATTCGCCAAAAGAGAGTTTGTTGAGATATCCTCGACACCTTCATTCTTGTAACTCAAAATCCTTGAATTAGGGTTAAGTTCCTCTCAAATGCATATTCGCCTACAATGCTACTTGGAAAATTGATCAATGGCTCATCCTTTGAAAGCTTGAAAGATCTTGCATGATTCGGCGTATCTTCCTTCAACTTGGACTCTCCTCGCTCAACAAGTGGAACCTTTTCTGCCCTCACTTCATCGATCTTTTGTTGACACATATGATCATTAGACACCAATAAAATATTTTCTTCTAACAAAAGATCTTGCATGTTGGGTCCATGTTCTTGCTCGATTATCCACTCTGTAGAAATGTCTTGTGGCTGCTCTTGATACCTTCTCCTCCTATGCCCATTTCTTGTTTTCATCTCATAACACTCAATGAAAGACGTCACGTCGAATGGATGAGCTTAAGGCATTATACTCAACATGATACCTTGCCATTTTGTCCTATCGTGGAGGTATGAGGTGTTCTCCCTCAAATGGGCCTGCCTTTTCTCTTTGTAAAAATTTGGCTCTGAATGTCTTCTTGGGTAGGTTAATTGAAACCCTGCCATTAGTTGAGTTACTTCCTTCTGCAAAAGGCTGATTGGATCTACTAGCATTCCATTGTTGATTCATCTCGCTTAGGATGTGAGTCAACTCTGCCATAGAATCTCTCATAAAGGATTGAAATTCTTTGTTTTCCATGATAACTTCCTGCAAATTTTCTTCAGTCCTATCCATGAATTTACATTAAAGCAATTCCCACAGGCTGGCAAGAACAAGGCTCTGATACCACTGAAATAGCCCCTAGGGTTTTCAAACTGAGTAACCAATTCCAGAACTAAGATTTCAATTAAAATTTTCACATCAACATATTAACATCCACAAAACAATGGCACCCAAATAACTCAAAACTTCAAAAGAATTCAATTTCAAATAGAAATCTTAATATGGATTTGATGCACAGTCAAATATTAAATGTCAGAGTTCCGCTGGAAGTGTTTTGGATCTGTCACAAGATTACAAATACTACCGAAGGGTGATCACAATGTTTGGATGCAATTGTCCTTAGGTTTCCTCCATGCCTAGCCTCCACAAGGTCAATCCAGATCTGATTGAAATCTTACAACAATTGTTGTTACCAGGCAATCTAGTTATGGCTGGTAACCACTCCTCAAAGTAACTCTTGGCCTCAATTGGAAAACTGTGTAAATATGTCCAGCCAGCTGTGGTAGGTGTCTGAACAATAATGATGCTTCGCCCTTGTCTCTTGGAGTCTGATTTCTGCAAATTTTGTAGATAGATCTGCTCTGAAATAAGCCCTTGTCTGCTGTTATTGGCAAACAACTGGTGTTGTCCTTGTTGAAACCCAGGCCTGGAACTCCTTATTTCTGCCTGGGAATCACCTGCGCAAGGCCTGGTAGCTTGACTGTAGGTGTTGCTGAGATCTCCCAGGGACAGCAGTGTGCAGATCGGATGGTCTGAAGGCTGATGTTCACTGTACGCTGGTCTGATTTGCCATTTGCTCGTAAATTCACCCAGATCTCTGCTCAAGTCCCTTAGAGGTACCCTGCTGGACAATTGGAGTGGCCTGCGGCCTACAACCACTTGCAATTTTCCCAAACACGCTCAGAATGGTGAATTACTCCTGGACAGACCTATGCTAAGTTAGAATGAAAATCTCAGATGTGAAAAGGTAGATTGAATGGAAAAATTGATTAGATAAGGTTAGGGTTTGGCGTCCTAACCTTGTTGGCCAGTTGAGGTTTTCATCCCAACTAACTGATGCAGGATTTCTCCCAAATACCAATCATATTTTCCAGATGTCCTCTTTGAATGCCAAAAATGTTTATTTATACCTGATCGCCAGATAAAGAAAAAAAACCAAGTCGGCCTCCATAATAAAAAGGCCCAAAATTTGAAAATTAACTAATATTATTATTTTATATTATTTATTATTTATTTATTTAATTTTTAATTATATTATTTATATTTTAATATTATATAATATATATACTAGTGTTTAAAAACACTATTAAATAGGGTGGATTTAGGGCAGGAAAAGGGGGCATGGCATGCACCTACATGTCAATCCAACATAAGTATATCCCTACCCTAACTCTTTCATTATGCAAGTCAGATTTCTCATCATATGCTTGTTACTTTTTTTTTGCATGCTACTGTTTACTACATTACCATATTGTCCTAAATTTAACCCCTGGCTTAATCATCTTTTCCCTTATTGCTTTGTATCTAGCTTTATCATCATTTACTTTGTTGTCAATTTGACTTATTGTCCAATACACTATCCATCCTGATATCCCATATAACTTGTCATTATGTATCCACTAAGAGAGGCCTTCCAACTTTTCCCTATTTAGAAAATGATATTACAAGAGAGCTCCATTTTAGTGCATACAGAGTTTCTCTCAATCTTCATTACATTTATCTATCTTTCATTCTTCATTGTGTGGAATGTTATTTCTAGTCATGTTTATATCTTCAACTTTTATTGAGCTCATCCCTGGTTTTCAGTTAGATTTTAGCATAGTTGTTGGGAGACACGTCTCCCCCCTCAGAGACGCATCTCGGAGACCGGTACCGTATCCGGAGATGCCTCCAAGAGGCTGGAGACTTCCGCCGAAGTTTCCCAAGTACCCTGCCGTCTCCTGCTGCAGAAAATGACGTCTCCCACTAAAATACCTAGAAAAACTTTAAAGTTTAAACATTTGAAACTTTAAAAATTAAAGCATAATGTATTTGATGCATCTAAGAGTGATTAAAATTACTCATTAAATTATTGTTTTGAAAGTTCAATGTCATCATATTTTCAGATTTTCTATAAATTATTAATTTTTTAATTTTTTATTTATATTAAAAAAATGGCGTCTCCAAGTACCCCCGTCTCCTATTTTCAAAACAAAGTTGTACCGGTACCGGTACCAGTCTCCCGTACCAGTACCAATACCAATCTCACAACAACTATGGATTTTAGCTTTTTTTGTTGATCACAGCATAACGTTGCTAATTTTAATTTGATATGTCATAGTTTTATAGTTTGTAATTCATTTTAAATTTGATCTCTGGATAGTTTGGTACTCTAACAGTTAACCATTAACTTAGCTTAAAGTAGCCTTTAAATCAAGGTTACCCCAAGTTTCCGGGACGGGGACGGCACGGGACGCCCCCCACCCCCCCAAAATCACCCGTCCCGGTTCCGGGGACGTCCCGGGTACTAGGGGACAGCTAGGGGACGGGGGGGGAACCATCCCCCCTTTTTTGCAAAAGGCGGGAATCAGACGGGGGGACCTTCAGCCAAAATAGGGACGGCTGGTCCGGGGACGAGGCTGAGCCGTCCCTCGGGGATCCCCCGCGTTTTTAAGCGCCCAAACACAAAAAAAAAAAGCAAAAAATTTAAAAATAAAGCCCTGCCTATGTGGCATGCGTGGGCCCCACCATGTTTTGCTCTCTTATGAATGAAAGGAGGCCTCTAAAAGTTCATTATTTTCATTTTGTTTGTGTAGGGAGCCAAGGGTTTGAGAAGAAAAAAAATTGCAGCCATTGAAGGAGAAGGAGCAGCTGTTTGAAGGAGGAGAGGAGGTTGAAAGAGTGTTGTTGGGAGTGCAAATCCATCAAAAAGGTATGCATTTTCTTTCACCATTCTTTTTTTTTCATTTTTTTTGCAAAATATGAAGTATGCATAGTCTGATTTTTTTTATTTTTTTCATTTTCAGTCAACACTTGCATTCTAAAAACAAAAAACATGAGCAACAGTGAGGGTGGGAGTGATAGTGAAGTTGAAATGCAAGTTAGAAGGCAAACTAGAGAGCAAATAACCCCTACCCAACACCATCATTCATCAACCAATTCCAAAACTATGAAGGACTATGCAAAACACCCAATAGACAAAAAAAAACCATTCCTTCAATTTGTGACAGCCATGGGTGAAAGACAAAAAAATTCAGGGGGGAGTAGGGTTTGGTTGTGCCATGTTTGTGAAAAGGAGTTTAGGGGCAGCTACACTAGAGTTAGGTCTCATTTTTTGGGTGAGGTGGGCCATGGAGTTAGAACGTGTCCTGCATTGACAGATGCACTATTTATAGAGTGCCAAACAATTCAAATGGAGTGTGATGGTGGGGTTCAAACTGGGTCTCCTTCTTTCCCAAGTTCACAATCGTCTATGCCTACTCCTACTCCTAGTCCTTCCACAGTTGGTAGTAGTGTTATCTTAAGAGGAAAGAGGAAGGTGATTGGTGGTGATAAGGGAGCCTCAGTTGAGTCCATGTTTCAAAACCAAGCACGAGAAACCTGTGAATCCTCCATTGCCAAATTCTTTTTTGCCCATGCCATTCCATTTCATGTGGCCCGTTCCTCTTATTTCAAACAAATGGTGAAAGACTTAGTCACTGTTGGTCCTTCATTTGTACCCCCTGGAGATCATAAGCTACGCACCACCCTCCTAGACAAAGAGTACTCCAAAGTTAATGTGTTAATGGAGGAGATGAGGCAAACATGGATGAGGACGGGGTGCTCTATAGTGATGGATGGGTGGACTGATTGTAGACGTCGGCCACTCATCAATGTCATAGTCACATGCCCTGCTGGTTCTTATTTTCTTAGAGCCGTAGATTGTTCAGGGAGACGTAAGGATGCTGACTTCCAATTTTCCATTTTGAGAGATGCCATAGAGGAGGTTGGGGCTGCAAATGTGGTGCAGGTGATCACCGATTCAGCACGTGTGTGCAAATCGGCTGGGTTGATGGTGGAGGGTACTTACAGGCACATATTTTGGACCCCATGTTGTGTTCATGC
Organism: Sequoia sempervirens; assembly: GCA_007258455.2. Taxonomy (NCBI): domain Eukaryota; kingdom Viridiplantae; phylum Streptophyta; class Pinopsida; order Cupressales; family Cupressaceae; genus Sequoia; species Sequoia sempervirens. Next base: position 48,014 of record VDFB02257477.1, read on the forward strand.
ATTGAACAATGCATTGAAAGACATAGGGAAGATGGATTGGGTGAAGAAAACGGTGGCAGAAGCTAGAGAAATTCAAATGTTCATTTGCAACCACCACACCTCACTTGCTCTTTTCAGGACATTTTCAAAGAAGGAGTTTCTCAAACCTGTTGATACAAGGTATGCCATTTACTTCATTTTGTTTCACTTTCAATTAGTATTCATAATCTGATTTTGTTTTAAATTTTTATTTTTTAATGAATCATTGAATTAATGAATGTAGATATGCCACATACTTCATCCTATTGGAGAGGATGCTTGAGGTGCATGAGCCTCTACAACTGATGATGGTCAATGCTGAGTGGACTAGATGGCCTAATGCAAGTTCCACTCAAGGAAAGGGCATCAAACAAAAGATCCTCGATGATGATTGGTGGGCCAATGTGAGGTAAGACATATTAGATGGCTGATTTTCATATTAAATTTCTGATTTTAATATTTTAATTTTATTGTCCAATGTTCCAACTTTTGAAGTTTCTAACATGTCAAATAACTTGTCAACTAATTATTTTGAACTTTTTGTTTGCATTTTGCAGATATATTTGCTCCTTTATCTCGCCCATTGTAGATGTCATTAGATATGCTGATACAGACTCTCCTAGTCTTGGAGAGATATATGAGACATTTGACACTATGCTTGGGAAGATCAGGCAAGTTATTTTGGCAAAGGACCCCACTTTGGATTTATATGAGCAACACATTAGGCCCATTGTGACGCGGAGGTGGAATACAATGAACACCCCGCTTCATATGGCTGCCTTTGCTCTAAATCCAAAATGGTATGCACCAAGGGATGGTAGGGTGCCTCCATGTGATGATGCTGAGGTTTTAGATGGGTTCACACGGGCCATTGAAAAGATTTATCCAGCCGAGCAAGCTTCAATACTTCGGTCACAATTTCTAGACTTTGCTAATCTTAATGGCCCAAACTTGAGCAAACCACAGGCGAGGTTGGATAGAGCTATATTAGCTCAAGGGAACCCTATTGGATGGTGGACCTATCATGGGAGAGATACACCGCAGTTGAAGATACTTGCCACTCGCCTTCTTGCACAGGTTGCTAGTTCCTCTGCTGCAGAGAGGAATTGGTCCACATATAGCTTTATCCACTCTGTCAAGAGGAATAGACTTACCTCTAGACGAGCAGAGAAGCTAGTGGCCGTTCATAGTGCTCTTCGGCTTCAGGATCGACAGACTCCAGAGTATCGACAGACTCCAGCTCTACGGTGGGATATTGATCCCGAGGACGCGGCTCAGATAGATGAGGAGGAGACAGCTGAGGGCTTGGTTGGGGTCCCATTGGCTGAGGAGGAGCATTACGGTGGCAGTGACTCAGAGGATGACTCTGATTTTGATGCAGTTATGAGAGATGATTAGGGGCAGCAGTGCTCTTTGTTTATTTTGTAAATTTGTATTCATTATTGACATATGATATTGTATTTTGATTTTCATAGCAAACTAAAACTTTAAAACTATATGGCAGCAATGTAGCCTTTGGGCATTTTGATATAAGTTTATAAATTATAACTTGGAGGTTGTTTCATGATTCGTGTATGTTAATTTTGAATGCGTATTGAGTATTGGCATAATGTTGAACACAAATGTTATATGTTAATGTTCTATAATGTGTATTATGCATGCCTTATTCATGTTATCTATTGAATATTTAAATTTTCCCTATATTTTTTAAATTTTCCCTATATTTTTATATAGCCGTCCCCTGCCGTCCCTAATTTTGGCCTCAAAAATCGGAAACTTGGGGACTCGTCCCGCCATCCCCTGCCGTCCCCGTCCCGGAAACTTGGGGTAACCTTGGTTGTTAGACTAAATATTTGTAGTTCCATTTATTGCAACTTTGTTAGACTGGCACACTACATTACAGTTGTAATTATAACAGTTTAAGAAATTGCTGCTTCATGATTATTTTGTGAAGATGTTTGTCAATGAAGATATAACATTTCTCACCACACTTGATTACAATTTGATTTGACAATTGTTGGTCTTAGGTCTCTATTTCTGAAAATGGATTATAAATTTTTCACAGCTGATTTCCTATAGGCTATAAGCTTAATTATGTTTACATGTTTGGTTTTTTGGTTGTAATGAAACATGATCAATTAATATCACAATTCCAACAACGTAAACTACATTTGAAAGATGAAAATTGTGATGTAGTTTGGTGGACCCCTTTTGATCTGAGGCAGTTGTATTGTGGGCCTCAAAATTAAATTGATCTACTTTGGATTCACTTTCTAGCACCAGAATAGGAAGTCATCTTCCAGATATTCATGATTAGTTTGGTAGAATTCCAATTTGTCTTTCATAGTCAACAACATTGTTGATGTTTGGATAAGACTCTCCCAATAACAAGTCATTGAAAATCTCAAGCATGAAATTGAGCAAGACAGAACTCTTTGCATGAAATTTATAGTCATATAATATACAATCTCGTGTTAATTTGTATAATCTCAAATTAAAATCTACTATAGAGTTATGTGATTTATGCAGGAAACCTGGAAAATATTGATCACATTATCTTTGATTGTTTATTTGCAAAAGAGATATGGTTTATGATCTGTTTGGATTTAATTGGCTGGGGGGAATTAGGAAAAATTAAAGTTAAAAGAAATCCTAACAAGGCAATTTGAAGGGGCCGAGAAATGCATTAATTTATTTTGGCTATTGTTATCTACTGAAATTCTATGGTTTCATTGGAAAGCAGGAAATGAAGAAAAATTTCAAGGCAAGATGAGAGCCCTTACTGAGTCTTCTAGAAGACTCGTCTATTTCATTGTTTCCAAACAGGTAACTATAACAATGGAGATCTCCGAATCGAAATTTGTCAAGCTGCTCAAAGATGAAAAGGTGGAAATAAGCAAAGAGGAGATCAAGTATGCAAGGCATTGGCCCTTCAATGCAGAGGATAACATCCCCTTTAGAGAAGACTATCTAAAGTTCCAAAGAAAATACAACAAGAACTACAAAGTGGAGACGCTGAAGAAGGACATTGGATTGTGTGGCCCAAGATTCCATATGAACCGAGATGAAAATATGACAGTGGAAGTGGTGTGATCTAATTCAGATATATCAGAGATTGATCCACCTTTAGGATGTTATGATATGGACAAATGCAGTGAGAGCAGGAACCTTGGCAATGCCTCTGCATGACCAGTTAATGTAACAGATCAGTATTAGGCAGTTTTCTTTTTTGCTACAGCCTTGCATGGCACTTTATATTCTCACATAAGACTCGCTCTATAAACCTATTAGGAGGTGATTAAATGTAAAGAAACAGCTGGTTATGTTATTTTGTTAATGGACTATAATTAATATTAAAAAAAAAAATCCTTGTGAAAACATGGATAGAAAAGCTCTAGGGATTCAATACCCAAAGTAAACAGAAAAAAATATCAATGTATCCTCCCCCACATATGGAGAAGCTTTGACTTTTTCCTTACTTTTTAGTTTTTACTAAAACATCAAATGTAAGTTACAGAATATTTTCTACCAGAACACAATGAAAGCTCGTTTCTCACATTCTTGAACTACTATTTTTCTATTTTCCACTTCAGGATTGAAAACCTTTTCTAATAGATTACAGAATATTTCCTACCATATGAAATCATCATTTCTTACAAATACTTATTCAAACCATGATTATCAACTAAAATTGGATACTGAACGTACTTTAAGCAAGCAATTAATAAGTCCCTGAAAGATGAACTTTTGAACTTCAACTTTAAAATACCACCTAAGAATCCACAATCTCAGCTCTAAGGCTCATTTAAATGTTCAAAAATAAAAATATATACATTAAGCATTACTCTTTTATTTTGGTTAAATATCGAAGTGCCAGAAGCTCTATCATACTCTTATGTCACAATGCTGGAACAAAAGGTGTTCCTCCCAAACATTATCGTATGACAAAATCAAAATTTGTACAGCTGGAGTTAAATACAACATGAACCTTCAACAAGGAGGAAGAGAAAAGGAAGGCACAATGATTACATGAACAGGGGTACTTAATTCCTCTATTGATTGACAACAGTTGAGAAGAAATTTTGCACTTAAAAATAGGAAAAGAACAATCTATCCATCCATAAGAGTAAAACAGCCTAAAACATCATGCAACACAGAGAAATAAAGCATTTGTTTTGCACAAGTACACTGCATTCTCACCTTTTCCCTGTCCCCTAATTCTTCAATTTCAGCCTCAATGATACTATCTATGGTAGTGCATCTTGCCTGTGAAATTTTCTCAGCTTTATCAGCATTATCCTGATCATTCTCTAGTCGCCTTTTCTTCAGAGGAATTTCTCCTTCACCTTCCTTTTTCCCTTCCACTTCCTCTTTTCCATCACATTCCCCTTCCCTTTCTCCACCATGACTATTTTCATTCTCAGAATTCTGATCAGACTCATTCCCACTGCTAGAAGACTCGTCGTCACTGTATTTAAACACTTTCTTTGTTGACTTTGGTTTGATAGATGACACCCCATCACTTGACACAAAATCTCTTTGAGATCCTTTTTCTTGTGACAATTCTTCATAAAACTGCATTTACAATAATCAACAATGATTAAATCTTGTCAGTGATCATTTTCATGAAACCTAGGAGCAAAAGTCGCATTAGTAACATAGATATCATTGGTTAAACAGATCCCCTTGGCTGAACAAATTTACATGAAAAATATTAGCACTAAATCTAAGAGGGCAATGTTAGAGTATATTTATATGCAGAACATATTATTTTCAAAAATATAGAAAATTGAACACTCAAACTCATTACCTAAGTCTATCCTAAGTTACATTGTGGGCCCATAATCCATAAGTCCTTGGATTCACATCTTAAACTTGGGAAAATTGACACTATGTTTTGAAATGAGTTGGTGAGAATAACATAACATTATAAATAGGATATAAACCCATAGAGGCATGCTATTTCTACATCTTAAACCTTGAAGATATTGTTTTGTTTAAATGCATTGGCTGGAATAAAATAATGCTTTATCAATTGCACAATAACATAAGTTTTCTTAGTATGAGACATGGGGACATGCTGAATTTTATAGGGGGAGAGGCAACCTCTAAGAAAATTAAAATTATAAATTTATACTACTTATTTTTTCATACACAATCTAATAATATCATATATCAATAGGTGTCTGAACCTAGGGATGTATTTATGGAATGACATAATACTTCCTCTCCTTATGTACCCTTACTTTATTAGAATAATATCTTTCTATTTATGTTATTAATGGTCATTCAATAGTTTCTAACTTCGTCTCTTGTTAATGATTGTTTCTTTTAGAAACATCATCTTTGTAATTCTATTTAGAGAGCCTTCATCTCCTCTGTATAATGAACAACATTGATTCTTTGTAACATGGTATCAGAGTGGGAAGTAAAAATAAAAAAAAATCCGTTCTTGAGAGAAATTCGTAGGTTTCTGGAAGGCAAAAATCGTGTTTTGTTCTTGCAGGTTGAAGTCGTGATTTTCTTTTGAAAAACGTGAATCAATATTACCCTCTGCAACGCGTGATTTTATTTTTTGCTCATGCGATCTTACCTCTGGGACAGATTTTTCTTCTTCTCTCAGCTTGCACGCGGACTTCGTCGCGTTTTCTTGTGCGATTTCTAATCAAGTCCGACGGATTTTTCTACTTCGTCAAGGGTTTTTAACCTTCTGCGATTTTATTCGGTCCTATTTTTTTTCCGCGCCGCCTCTATTATTTTCCGCAATTTTCTGAAAATTCCGACCTCGGCCTCTTGTTTTCCAGCGTCGGCTTTTGGTATATTTTCGCGCCATGAAAGAATGTTTCCTGCGACTGCGAACTCGAACTGGGAATTGCGACCTGGGTCTGCTTGTTTTTTCACAAGCCTGTTCGGGATTTCACCTGCATCCTTTCTTTGTTCGTTTTGCTAGGGTTTTCAAACCCTTTTGTGGCAGTTTGCATTTTTTTGGGTGCCTTTTGTCTGCGGCTAGGGTTTTCAAAAACCCTTTGTTTTTCAAGCCGACAAATCGATGTTCTGGGTTTTTTAATATTTTTTTGTCCTGTAAAAAAAAGAAAAATCTGCCTTCTGAGTTTTAATAATTTTTTCCCTTAAAAATTCTGGGAGGGTTTTATAATTTGTCCTTTTAAAAAAAAATTATTGCTAGGGTTTATAATTTTCTCCTCAAAAATTAAGAGTTTTTCTCCTATTTACCCTAGTCAGGGTTTCTGTCGTTGGGGAGGGCTCTCTGGTATTTGGTTTTTACCGTTTTCGATGATTTGTAATCTTGGGTTTAGCGATTTTTTCCTCAAAAATCGTGGTTTGTTGCAGTCTGTTTTGGTCGCACCTAGAGTTGTTGGGGCGAACATCTGCACAACTGGCTTCTTGCAGTCTGTTTTGGGGCGTCTTGCTCATTTGCATCAGTTTGGAGGGTTTGCCGATTTTTCCTCAAAATCGTGGCAGTTGTTCTCAGTGTGTCTCTGGTTACAAGGAGGGACAGTTCTCCAACATTAGGTTGGACGATTGGTGTTGTTTTTTGAGTTTATCCAAAAGTTCTGCAATTTCTAAGAGGGTTGGTGGCAGACTCATCTCAAGTGGCAGAGTCACTGGCAAGCTCTTGTCTTTTGTTGCAGAAGCGTTATGAGAAGAAGGGGGCAGCCTCCTCTATTATCTCTCTAGGTAATTAGAATGATGACCATTAAGGGAGGGTGTTAGAATAATATCTTTCTATTTATGTTATTAATGGTCATCCAGTAGTTTCTAACTTCGTCTCTTGTTAACGATTGTTTCTTTTAGAAACATCATCTTTGTAATTCTATTTAAGGAGCCTTCGTCTCCTCTATTTAATGAACAACATCAATTCTTTGTAACATACTTAATATTTAATTTTATGATGAGATCCTTAGTAAAAAGTTGTGTTCCACTTTACTATTAGGTTTACAACATGGTTTTCAATGTGAGGTATCCTCATTTTTATAACCAAAACTTCATCCAAAAACATAATTGAACAAATCTTCATCTTAGATGTAAATTGAGATTAAAACTAGTAATTATTTATAAAGTACTCTCTAGGCGACACAAATTTGCTATTATTCTCTTACTACTTAAGATGCATTGTGAGATTATTTGTATCTTCTTTTGTTTAAATTTCTACATTGTTATTGGACTTGATCAACTCAATAACCTTGTACATTTGCCTTATTGTATAGGACTGGGAGTTTATTTGTACATTATGAAAAGAGGCTATTCATGTAGTCTAGAATGCATGAATATCGCCCTGGAAGGTATGTTAAGTAAATTATAAATGACCACATAGTATTGGATATGCATAGTAATTATTGTGTGATCACATTGTAATATATTAATAAATGGTAAAGTTGAAGGATAGGAGGTTAACCACATAAATTATAATTATCTTTTCAATTATAAGTTATTGATATATTTTATAAGACATCTATATAATTCTCATCATAATTTTGATTGGAAATGTGGTTTTTATTAAAATTATTTGTGAATTTAAAAAAAAATTAAAAAGGATGATCTATGAATTAAAAAGAAGAAAATAATATAGAAGAATTCAAATATTCAATGTTCAATGTTAGTATCTTCAATTACTGATCATGTTCTTCTTTAAGTTGTGACGCGGATGTATCTTGTGCTACTGAGGACAGTAGCTAATTTAAAGGGGGGGAATTGTTATGTGACTTTTTCCCCAAGAGAAGAGAAATATAAAATAACCCTTTAGAATTAAAAAGGAGATAGAAAATAATGGATATTATGATCCTCTGGTTAAAAGGGAGATTAATAAAGAATATGTATAAACACTCTTTAAAAAGGGGAAGAATAATTATTTATTTAAATAATTATTAAAAGGCAACCTTTGTGAAAGGGTGTGATGGTTTGGAAGTCACCCCTTATAAGGATATATAAATCATTCATGTGAGACTTGGGAAAGGCATGGAGCACATTCAAGGATGAGAAGAGAAAAAGGAAAGAGATATTAAAAGGGCACAAAGGAGTGAAGGTTAGGGTCATGGGTGGGCATTTAAACATTTGGAGAAGGGGCACATAGCGTGTGTCCAACTCGGGGTACAACGTACACCCAAGAGTGTCATGTCCAGGGCTATGTTTATGTTGTGAAGGTAGGTTTGGTTCTGTGCAAGAACCGATTCCTCCGGGGATGTTTGTGCCAGGAAAAGCCTAGACCTGTAACCATTCCTCTGAGTGTCAAATAGCAGCCTTTCCATGACTTTAAGATAAGTATTGAGAACCATTGATCCAATAATAGTGGGAATATTATTTATATGATTTTGATGTTTATATGATTAATCTATGTTGTGGTGTTATTCCATTTAATATGTTAATTATTTAATTGTCCCATGTTTGTAGTTTACATTAATTATTCACATTTATTTTGGTAACATTGCATATTGTAAACTCTAATATTTGCTATATTAAATCCGCTGCTAATACTTAATAACCATAAGAGGAAAAGTGACATCACATCCATCCCCAAAAGTCGTGTGTAAGGATCAAAGCCAATTAGAGACCTTTGACCAACAAAAGAAAATAAAAAAGAGGCAAAGAGAAGAGATGGCAACCATTGATAGAGACTATTCTTCGATTCTTTCATATTCTAGATCATTGAACAATATTGGCAGTGGTAATAGGAGTGGTAGTGCTAGTGTTAGGCAAAGAGTTCATGGATCTAGATTAGATTCATATTGTACCACACAATGCTCCATGTTCCAACCATCAATTGAAAGCATTGGTTGAAACAAGGGCAAGCATAATGCAACAAGGAGTGATATTGGAGACTTCTAATCTTATTGTTCTATTCCATTTCATGCAGCCAAGTATTTAATTATTATTTTTGTTTTAAAATGTGTTTGATTTATTCATCTCTTGAATATTTGAATTTAGGGATTTATACAATTTAAACTATATATTTTATATTACTTATTTTGTTTATTTTATTTGTTTTAGGTCCCTTTAGTGGAAAAATATGGTAAATGTCATTATTGTTTGTGGGGTGGGGTTCAAAGCTCCCAATAATGAGGAATAGAGGGCTCTATTTTGACTTTAATAGTGGTTGATGTGCCAAAATTGAGAAGTAGTGTGAGATATGGAGGAAGGGTTGCACAATCAAAATTGATGGTTGGAGAAATAGGAGAAATAGGACATTGCTAAATTTTCTTCTTTCTTCCTCAAGTGGTTGTACTTACTAGAATTCATTGATTGAATGATTAAGACTTCTAACCTCTACTTTAGTAACTAACATTAGCATTTCAAATTTCATTGTTTATTTCTAAGGTGGCACAATTTTCCTAAAATCTATTGATGCTACAAGAAAGACAAAAAATGTTAAATTCCTTTGAGAGGTTTTTGGAGGAAATCTTGGCCGAGGTGAGTGACTGTTGTGTAAATAATTACAAATAATGTAGCAAATTATATTGCTGAAAGTAAACTTCTCGTGGATAGTCACCCATCCTTATTTTGAACTCCTTGTGTTGCTCATTGCCTTGACCTTGTATTGGAGGATCTTGGCAAAATCCCATGGATCAAAGCATGTGTGCAGCATGGTAAAAACATTTGCAAATACAAATATAACCGTGCTTGGGTCCTCAACTTAATAAATAAATACACAAACAAAATGGAGTTGGCACATTTTGGAATAGCCCACTTTGCAACAAACCTTTTCATGTTGCAAACATTGCTTCAATTAAATGTTGCCTTGAGACACATGTTAATTAGTGAGATGTTGTCTACATCTTCAAATGCTATGGCCAATGCAAGGGTTGATGTGGTTGACTAAGTTTTCATTGAGCACCACATATAGCTTTCAAGTTTCAACGAAGGAGATCATAGATGTAAGTCCATATTTCCATTCTCTTTTTGTTCATTTTTGTTCATATTTTCATACTATTTGTTTATTTTTGTTCATACTTATTTGTGTTAGTACTTAATAATGATTGCAATTCACATAATCTTTAGTTGTTCTCCTTTGAGTTGTTGATGGCGAGAAGCCCCCAATGAGCTACACATAAGAGGGCATAGATAGAGCCAAGGAGGTTGTTAGCTCCATTTATAGGGGTGTTGAAAATAAATATCGTCACATATATGACATCATTATTAGATGACATCACCATCAACGATATAGGCCCTTCCATGCAACTACTTATTTCTTGACTTTGGTGTTCCAATTCTACCCAAGTGCACTACACAATCATAGAGCGGATGGAACCTAATCCTTAGATTGGAGTGAATATAATCTCTGAGATTAAGATTTACACAATTGCACAAGAGGATCTTTGTGCAAGATATATGAAAGGAAACTTCAATGACATTGCAGCCAAGTAAAAGTCTATTAAAGACGTAATTTAAGTTTTTTTAAACTAAAACTTGTCTTTTTTTAATATTAATGTTGAAACTCAAAGTTGGACGATGAGATTAATTCTTCTTTTTTTTTCTCAATTTAGATGCATAGTGGAAAAGATTTGGTGTTAAGGTGCTAAACTTTTACAAGATTGCAATTTGTGTCTTAAGCCATGCAACACTTCAAGAGGAAAATGTAATTGGAGTAGGTTTGAGCATGTGCACTCCAAAAAGCACAACAATTTGTCAATGCAAATGTTGAATGATCTTGTTTATATTCATTACAACCTTCACCTCCATCACAAGCAAAGCCTAAGAACCAACTTATCTCCCATCACCCTAGAGAAGGGTGATCCATAGTCAAATTAGATCATAGAGGCTAAGGATCTTGTCTTTAGCAAGGGCGACCTTACATGGGTTGATAAGCTAAATCTAGAGGTAGAGGTAGTAGCATTGGCAAAAGTGGAGGATAGAGCACAAGTAAACCCCTTGGATTTTGGTGTCGCCAATACACAAGCAAACATCTTGGCTACATCATCATCGATGACTTATCTTAGATGCCCATGCAAGACTTGTCATATAGTTATTAATGTTGGGACAAGTGATGCAAGCTCCTTTGAGCCATAGTTATACTTTTGATATTTGCTTTGATGCCAAGCATTTGATAATCCCTTGAGTTTTCTATATACTTAACAATATTATATATTAAAAAATGTTGGTTCCATCAGCTAAAATTTTAATATCCACTTTTGTGGACAAGTAACTAATGTATACTTGTGTACGTGATCAAAGTAGCTTCTGTTTGATTAGTTTATTGTGTATTGAATGAGGCCATAAAAAAAAAAAGCTTTAAATCCTTAAAAATCTCTATATTTCATAGTTTTTTCAATATGTCAAGTCTTGACCAAGCCCAACACTCAGTCTAAGTCCAAGTCAAAAATCAGCTTGTTGAGTCTAAGTCTTGTAGCTATGAGACATACATCTAGAGCTTGTCTCCTAAGTTATTACATTAATCGCACCTTCCCATATTATCTTGTCATTTAAATGACAAAGGAATTGGAACTATTATTATACAAAACCTATCATACAATCTAAGCTCTAGGATCTAGCAAAGCACTACAAATGCATTCTTAGGATTATTAATATGAAAATTCATTCTAATCGAGATGTAACACACTATATGCTAATTTCAAAGCAATTAAGTACATCAAATTAGAGTGACCACAACTTTCTCAAATCTTCTCAAAATGTGGACAATTGCCACTCAAAAAACTAGCTTGATTTGTTCTTAACTACAAACAAACAATATTCACTTCCAAGTCACAAGCAAACAATGTGACCTTGATAATGTAGCACACTTTCAGAGAGTAGAACAATTGGTAGTGGACCACATATATGAGCAGAGTAGCATTACTTGGGATTGGGATTGACTCAGAAAACCAAGATTCTAATCATAATTCGATTAATGAGGATTTAATCAAGAAAAATTAGGAAATTAAAAAACACTAAAATATTCATTAAAATAGTAAAAAAGTGTTTTTTTGTTATTTCAAGACAAATAAAGGAAAAAGTGTTGCTTTTCCATTAGATGCAGCACAAAACAATTTTAATTCTTTTACCATTTAAAACCAAAGCAATCTCTGGAGATGCTTGCCCCCAGCAAGGTCAAGGGACAGCACCATAGGTACCTTCATGGCACATCATTTTTCAGAATTTTATTGGTTTTGACCAAGCTCCAAATCCATCAAAAAATGTGAGTGTCAAGACCACACAGCAATATTTAGGTTCTACCTGAATGAGAATGAAATGGATCTTCACGAAAGAACGAGTGCCCTCAATCATCGTTTCAAAACTCGCCACTAAGCAAAACTCGAGAGTACTTGCCAAGATTCACCAAAACTTGGCTAGGTGAGTTAATAAGTGATTTACTCAGCTAACAAAATGACTCATGAGTACTCTTAAAAAATGCCTATCAATCCAATGTTTGGTCACTTCACTTAAAACCAATCACCTCCAAGTTCATGCCAAGGGTGGTAAGGTTACAATGCTACACTACTAAAATGAACCACTTGTTCAATGGGGTGAGCATGAAATCTTCAAGCATAAGGAAACATCTGCTTATTCAGCAGAAATCTGCAACTAGCAAGAAAGCCCTTTGCAGCAAGCCAACCAAGCAAGAAGATCCTCCGCTTATTCATCGGGTATAACATAAAAAGTAAAGAAAGCTCAACCGCTTATTCAGTGAGAGAGCCACTTATTCAGTGGGGTTAGAAATGATATGAAAAGTAAAGAAAGATCAACCGCTTATTCAACGAGAGTGCCACTTATTCAATGGGGTGAGTAACAATAATCAAAAGAGTTGATTCACCGATAGTACTACCAAACAGTGTTACAAAGGAGCTCATTACAAAATGTTCCAAAATGTCATAAACTGCTGTTACACCATGAAAATGATGATAACTTGTAGTACAACACTCCAAAATGATACCCCAACATGAATATAAATAATCCCCAACAAAATATAGCAATGATACCTCAATGGTAAGGCCCCCAAAGGATGGTAGAAGGTCTGATATGCTGTTGCTACAAGTCTGATATGAAATTGCGGGTCTAAAACACCTCCAACCAGCAAGCCAAAGATGATCACAACTTCATTCCAAGCACTCCAAAACACCTCCAAACATCATAAGAGTTGTCAACCAAGGCCTAGTGAAGTCTAGGCATCAAAATGAAGACAAACTTTGCAGCCAAACATGAATGAACAGTAACCTCAACACAATGCATGAACAGCCCCAAATGGTACGGCCCAACTAGAGGGGTGACCAGCTCTAGAAAATCAGAAACTCCACTAAAAAATCTGCAATCTTGTGCAAAGGAGCGCCCAAGGCCTAGAAAATGATTGATCCAATACCCACAAAAAGATCTCCAACACTCCAATCAGCATAAGCAAATAGGTGGTATGGCTAGGGTAGGAAAATATGGACCAGCAACAGCAAGAATTCTGAGAATCACTCCAAAAAGTTTCCCAGAACGCTGCAAAATCATCACACACACCAAAAATGCAACCACTAGAAAACATCAAAGCAAAACATGATGAAATAAACCGAAAGCTTCACCCATATCTCCAATGGTGACTCGTGTGGTGAAGCCACTCCAATATCCAGCTAGGGAGTATTTCTCAACTCCGAAACTAGATGCAACTTTGAAGGTTTTCGTCTCCAAAGCCCTTGAAGGATTCAATCCCCACTCTGACAGCACTTCGCTATCATAAGATTGCATAATGAAAATAAGAGCAAAGGGGGGTTTAAATAGAAATAAGGGCCCCAGAAATTTGTATTGCTTTTCCCTCCAATTGGGACACCCAACTTGAGAAAAGAATACTAATTTTATTTTATTTCTTTTTTCCCTCTCATCTAGGCGTCCAACTTGAGCAAGCACATGAACACCTTTTAAAAACAACTTAAGTTACCAATGCTAGGCGTGGGGATGCAAGGGGGCCTTTTGTACTTTATAACTTTATAACTTAAGTTGCGATGTTTGCCTTTTTCGAACTCCAAGGATGGTGGGTGCACTAAACTGCCTAAAATGACAAAACTCAACAACTGAAACTGCCACCACTACCAAAACTGGAAACCCAACACTGAACTACTGCCAAGACCACTGCCAAAAATAGCACTTACTAAAAATAGCATACTACTAAAAATAGTAAATGTGTTCAATCGCCAAATTAGCCCAAACTGAAATGCAATTGTGACTTACTAAAAATAGACATTGCTAAAATAGCAATTACTACCCACCAAGGATCTCAGAAAACCCAAAAAACACTTTGGAAACCCTCTACAAATGCACCCTGAAAGTGCTGGCAAGAAACCTTCAAGAATCTTAGAATCCCCTGAAACGCCTAGGAATAACCTACGGGACTCCGGAAATAGGCTAACAGTCACTGAAAAGCTTAGAGCTAAAAAGGGGACATTACAATTTGGATGAGAAGCCTTGAAAGAATATGCTTGTACTTGGAACTGTTACCAGTGTGGAACTATTGTGCTCAGTTGTCATTAAAATAGAGGATGATCAATCCTTACCTTTGAGTTACACCAAGTAGTTGACTGTATATATACGTTGTACTCTCCAAGATAAGCGAGTGAATTGTAAAAGCATAGTTGCTGGCTATGTATTTCTGCCAATATACTTATTTGATGACTTATTGGTTTCATAACAGTCCTTACCAGATGAGGTAAAAATATGCAATAACACCTTGGAATGAGAGTATTCAAGTTAATAAATTTGGTTAACAGATATTGTTAGCATTATAATTGATTTCTTAAAATGTCTACCAAGTGATATCAGGATTAGTATTGAAATTGGAAAAAAACATTGAGTTCTAATATTTGATGTTGTTAAGAGATTTGCTTTGGAAACAAAATGTAATGAACTTTAAATGTTGCAAAGAATAATAGTTTTGTTTCATTCTTACCTTGCTTAGGAATAAGTAAATTGCTTTTATAGTACATTTATGGAAAAATGCACAATGATGTAATGATGACAAAATGATTTGATGAGCACACCATAGCAAATGGTTCCAGTACTGTATTATGAATAATATTACCTTGTTGGAACTCAGGAAGTATTGTAACTCGTCATGAGTTGCAATGAGAACTGTAGTATGACTAGATTAGTGAGGAGTGAATTCAAAGCATGTTTAACACACAGTACGATGTTGTTAGTTATGGAATTGGAAGAAGATCTTAGTTTCAATGGTCTGTGTTGAATGAGAATGGACCCTCTCACTAAATGTGATCTAATGCATACAAGCAAGCATGAACTGAAATAGGTCTGCCTATTCTATCCTTAAGTGGAAATCATGAATATAACACAAAAACTCAAATCTGATATAAGCCAGAACATAAGGAATACAAACTGGCCTTGTTAAATTTTAATGATCAGATTAATGCACAGAAATTAAATTCAAATCAAACACAATAACACAGCAGATACCCTGGGAAACCCCTCCACTTGAGGGAGAAAAACCCAGCAACAAAGATCTCTCTTCTCTATATAAATAATGGCAACAATTCGCTTTACAATGAGGCCAATCACAAGGCCAATATTCAGCACCAACTTTAGATGCAAAACAGATAATAATCTGCCCTTCCTTGAAACCTAAATCTGCACTTAGAAAGTGCAGTACAATAACGGGAAAATTCATGGTGTGAAAAATCCGTGGTAAAAGCAGCACCCATGATGTCTACCACATTGGCTACAACCAAATGTGAAAAGAAGAATATCACCTCAACATGATATTAGATATCGCCTCAACACGATATCAACCATAATGGCTACAACCATACTATGGTAAGGACAAGTGTTCATCACTTGCGTGATGTTGTCACCTCAACGTGACTTTCACCATGACTCTCTCAGAGGGTGAAACACAAGTACAACATATGTTATGGAGTCACACACATGACATCCACCATGACTCAACTTAGAGGGTGGAAACAAGGGCTTTCACCTCAAATTCCTCCTCTCCAAGGAAAATGCATTAACAAGGGCTTGCACCTCAAATTCCTCCGTCTCAGAGGAAAATGCATTAACAAGGGATTTCACCTCGAACTTCTCTCAAAGAAGAACTCATTATCAAGGATCACTGATACTGATTATCATAATGAATGATAGTAGGCTCCATTGATTGTCCAGACAATCCTGCAAGGAGCTTACAAGCCACACTGCTTCTCGAGCTGCCACACAAAGCTGCAATAAGCTTCGGCCCTGCGTA
Source organism: Sequoia sempervirens (assembly GCA_007258455.2). NCBI lineage: Eukaryota > Viridiplantae > Streptophyta > Pinopsida > Cupressales > Cupressaceae > Sequoia > Sequoia sempervirens. The sequence continues at coordinate 64,200 of VDFB02257477.1, forward strand.
CCGGTGCCACTAAAGACTGCTTCTGCTACACCAGGAAGTCGCCGCAGACCTCAACCGAAACAACATCCAGAGGTGCTCTTCCGGTCGGCAACACAACCATCTTCTTTAGGTTCAGTAGGCTCCCTCTGAATCTTTAAGTGCTTGCTTCTGACCTCATCGTCCAAGATTGCCTGCAATGCTTGCCTTAGATAAATGTTTTCCAGTGCACACCTCTGGTACTGTAGAGAGTTCAAGGTAGACCTCCTCGACCTCATAGCAGATCACTCTATTCTGAATAGGTTTGCGGAGCTACCAATATCAAATCCAAATGACAGTCTTTGAGCAATTATGATCTCAGCAGCTGAAGGGATCCTCTAAGGATTTAGCACCTAGCCTTGCAATACAGTAATCTTCACTTCTTCTCAGTGAGTTACAAAACTCCCTCTTGATCCCTGCTTCAGAGATTGCAAAGAAGACTTCTGGAAGTGAACTCCCTCTAACCACCAGCTTAGTTCCATGGCTGCAAGTTGTGACTTCACGCTTGATCATTTCTTTGGTTGGCATGACTTCCTCATAAGATGCCTCAAGCTTTTCATCGCTAAGCAATCTCTCATCACCTTCCTGCTTCTAGCTGTTCACAAAGCATTTTAGAGAGAGATTACTAACAGTTTACAACTATCCAAAGAAATATCAAGACTAGAATCATACAAGGTTTACTATCTCAGGTTATAGCATGAACACATAAGAATTTATGAATAATATTAAAACATGAATAAATAAATCAGCCTAAAAAGAAATATATCAAAAGATCAGAATGAAGGGCTAAAGAAACTTATCTTTATATAATTTTGATATAACTCTTTCTTCCATCTTTTACTCCTCTCGAGAGTGCCAAACTCAGCACAACAAAAAAAACAATTTGCACAACTACAGATTTCTTGAATGCATTATGCAGTTAGCATGTAGAACCAACTCTCTCCAAGAGTTCAAGGCTCTATCACAAATCATGCATTAGAGAATGATATCGATGTGACCAATCACCATCAAACTTTCAATTCTCTTTTTATTTCAGAGTCACACTCAGAAATCTTCACAACCAACATGAAAATACTAGCAATAAATGAAGTCTTCAAAGGATCTTACGCTAGTAAACATAATTCAAGAGAAACCACTATCTCTCTTTACTAATTACAAGATCCAAATAAAAGATATAACTTAACAAACAAAGAATACTTATCTCTCTAAATATTCTGATGGATGCAAGATACGCTGCTCTTGAGCACAGATCAGCACACAACCTTCACGGCTTGAACACAGGCCCATGACTTAGAATAGAAATTCCCTAGAATCCTTCTGAGGAGAGAACTTATTCATATCCGCAAATGAAGCATGTTGATTAGGCCTGGTTGGACAATCCTTTGCATAGTGACCAAACTCGTCACAACGAAAGCATTGGACTTGGGAGAGGTCCCACTTCTTCTTGAATGCGGGAGCACCATCTGACCCTTTATCTCTATTCCTCTTGAAGTATCTTTTCTTTCCTCTTTTTCCTTTCTTCTCCGATGATTGAGCGGAAAGAACATGAATATCTTCATTTGTAGAGCTTCGACCAATACCTCTCGCAGCCAACCTCGACTCCTCTTGAATACAGTCTGCCCTCAATCGATCAAACTTGGGAAGTTTCGATCTCGCACTGATTCCTTGAATGTAAGACTCCCAAGATGAAGGAAGACCATTAAGAGCCAGCATGGTCAAATCCTTGTCATCAACAATATGACCAATGGTAGAGAGCTGATCTCTCAATTCGGAAATTTTCATGAAGTAGGTGATGACAAATTCTCCTTCTGCCATCTTAACATGATGAAGTTGTTGCTTCAAGGCAAGTGCCCGGCTGGTGTTGTTGATTTCATACATTTCCTCCAAAGTTTTGAACATATCCCTTGCTGTCTTCAACTTGGAGACAATCGGCACAATATGGTCTTTGACGGAATCAACCAACAACTTCTTCGCCTTGATGTCTTTCTTCCTCCATTGCAACTTCTCTTCTTCCTCTTTAGGTTCGGGAACTTTGGTCTCCACAAACTCTGCCAAATCATTCTCCTCCAATGTGAGCATGATTCTAAACCTCCATGATGTAAAGTTGGAAGCTCCCTCGAGTCTATCCTCGATCTTCAATCCGATCACCATCTTGATTGATGTAGAGATAGACAAAGAATTAAGACGAAGAGAAAAGAGTATCGCTGTAAATCTGATCACGATCTTCTCAAACCCGCTCTGATACCATGTTAAATTTTAATGATCAGATTAATGCACAGAAATTAAATTCAAATCAGACACAATAACACAGCAGATACCCTGGGAAAACCCTCCACTTGAGGGAGAAAAACCCAGCAACAAAGATCTCTCTTCTCTATATAAATAATGGCAACAATTCGCTTTACAATGAGGCCAATCACAAGGCCAATATTCAGCACCAACTTTAGATGCAAAACAGATAATAATCTGCCCTTCCTTGAAACCTAAATCTGCACTTAAAGAAATTCGCAATCTGCTCTTGGAGAAAATTCGCACTTGAATGAAGAAGAGAAACGAACTTGCTTAATTGTAGAAAGGATGGAAATGACCTTGTATAAATACCCAATGAGAGAGAGGTCGCACCTCTTCATGTACAAGGTCGGCCAAAATAGAGAAATATAATTACAATTAAAATATGTGAATTACAAGGAAGGTCGGCCCTTTTAGAAATTACATTGTTGCCAAGTGAAGCGCCCCTTCACATTAAATATCACATATAAATAAATAGCCGATAGGCTATATTAATTCATGTCTTCACTCGTGGCTGGAAGGATGAACCCGAAGCTGCCATAACATTAACAGGCCTAAGAGAAAAGTATAGACTTATAAATGAAACGTACAACTTATGAGTCAAATAACAACTGTAAACAAGAAAGCTATTGTAGGGGATAGATTTAACCCTCGGTGCCCATCACTTATTCATTGTTACAAATGAAATTAAATTAAACTTTGAAAAAAGTGGCCTGATTTTCCTGGAGTGTTTACAGCTTGAAGAAACAAGAAACATTGCCAAATACATCTAGAACCACCATAGGGTGCCTAACTTGATGAGAAAGCACATCAAAGAAAGGAGTTTGTATGATTGGGAGTCACATGATTCATCACAAACTTCATTAAATAGCAGAGCATTACAGTTTTACTTGTGTTTTATAAGCAAATGATTGTGAGCATTGGATGGTTGAAGTCTCCATATTTAAAGAAGGTCGAAGGGAAAAGGTCATGAAGACCTTTTTTATTTCCTGTTTGCCAAAAGCATGAACAAGATCCTCAAAGTAACTTTATGTTTAATCTCAATAATTACAAACTTACAAAGTAATCAACTCCATTATTTTGTTATAACTTTTAAATTTTGTATTCTTAGATTTTTCATCTGCTTTTTAATTGTTATTGGCATTTAATTTTTTGTTACTTTTAAATTTAAAAATCCACACTGTTTTATTGTAGGTGACAAAACCTTTAGTCAAAATTCTATGGTTGGTAGTTGGGGAAAAAATTCAATGTATAATCTATATGAAGTGATAGACACAGCCAAAAAGGCCATCTAACATTACTATGGGAAAAATAAAAGAAAATATTAACTCATTTGGCAATAATTGATCAAACGTGGAACAAGCAACTCAGCCAACAACCCATCACTTTAACCCTATTTTTTTCTCAAATTCCTTTAAGGCTGATGAGAAGATTATGGATGGTCTCAATACATGAATAGAGAGGATGACACCTAATGAAATCCTTACAAACACAATTCTTAACAAGTTGTAGGATTACAAGAGTGCCGATGGAGGGCTATTTTCTTCACTTCTATGCATTCAAGAAGAATGACCCAATAACTAGATTAAGAAAAATGAGTCCTTCAAAGGTTTAATTGTAGTCTAAAAGATGTAGACTTCTTTGATATCTTTAATAAATGAAATTTTAGTTTACTACTTTACGTACAAAGTTATAAATGTTTTCTTTCAGATTTGTGGTGGGAATATTAAAATATGAAAGCACCAAATCTTCAAAGCTAAGCTGTCATGTCCCCTTTTTCAGATTTAAAAATTTATTATTTGTTTTTAGTTAGGCCGGGTCACTTTTACTTTGGGGCAACTTAAAATAATATTATTTTAATAAATTCAACAAAAAAGTGTTTTTTTAAACACTTAAATATAAAAAGTATTTTCAATACTTGGAGGAAAAATAAAATAAAAATAAAAATAAATAATAAATGGAGAGCCTGATGAAAAGGCAACTATAAAATGAGCACTTTTCCTCATTTCATGATCATTCAAGTTATCCTTTGTATCAAATTTTTGGATTTGGGCAGTTTGTTCGATCTAGGGCATCCAAAGACAAAAACCCTTGGTTTGCTCAGGGTTTGAGAGGACAAAAACCCTCTTGAATTCCACATTTAGGATCAGGGATGAGAACCCTTAGTTCCAATCTTGGGTGATTCCATCACTGTGCTGGTTTGTGGAGGATTTAGAGATTTTCTCAATCTACTACAGTGCCGCTGCAGTGTTTTATGCAAGCTAATATCATCATCTCATTGCCAAAGCATAATTGAGGGATTATATATTGATTTTTAGAGTTTTGGAGAATATTTGAGCATCATATAGAGCTGGATCTGAGTTGTTTCAGTCAACTTTAGTTGAGCAGCACATTGGGAGAGAGAAATTTAGTCATTCTGGGTATTAGATCAGTCACACCAGCTGCCGGTTAGATTATTTCAGTCATCCAACATAAGCAACCAGCCTTTGGAGTGAAGCGCCTTCATTTCTAGGAGGATACGAATCAGATCTGGGTATTTTGCTGATCATATTCCTTGATTGCTGGACTTTAATCATTGACAGTGCTAAAAATTTAAACTACAATACCCTCATCACAGCGGATTACATGTTTATTGTGCACAGATTGCTTCACTAAGTGTGCTGGTTGGCGATGGTGTGAATCAGAAGGGAGACAACAGGGGTTTAGGGGACAACGATGACTCCCATCTCAGCTCCATATTCAACATTGCTGACACCTAACAGCCAGTCAATTCACAGCCCTTATGACCTAAGTTGGGATGGCCAAAATCCAAAAATATCCATCTAGGTGGTTGCAGTGTACAGGCCAGTCAATTGTTTGCAGATCCATGGAGTTTGTAAGTTGCTGGTTAACATTTCAATTGCAGATTCTATTGATAACAAATTCCTTTTATCTACATATATTTGGGGCTGTATGTTTGTCATGAAACAATCAAATATTTGTTATACTTCCACTTATTAAGCTTCTCATAGAATCAGTAGATTATACTTAATGATTTGCTCTGAATATTGGTGATTGATATAAGGATACTGTAGCTGTTCACATTTCTTAGATTTGCAAATTTACAAATTTCAAGTGAAGGGTTTATGGCAACAATGAGTTTGTATGGAGTAGTTAGCAGATTGGCTTTGGTTTCATTGTTTGTTCATAACCAGAAAACACAAATAAATCAAATAAATCAAACCCTTGTTTGGGAACATTACACAAGCCATCCACATTTTGAGCCAGCCTTATAGCACTTCTAAGTGTGAGGACAATTGAGCATGTTTGAGACCTTTCACACAAAGAAACACAACAGGTTGCCCCAAAAGTGCCTCAACGATCTCATTTTTGTGCAACTCATGTTGCAACTGACTTGGATGACACTGATCCATATTTGGATTGGATTGTGAAGGATGAGGAGTCCCTGTTTACTGAGGAGAAGATTACTAATTTTGAGGAAGCAGGAAAAAGGGCAGCAGAAAAAGCCGTGCAAGCACAAGCAGAAATAAAAGCATCAAGAGAGGCTGCTCTAGATGATGATATGCTTGAGGATGATTTTTTTTTTGAGTCGGAACATTTACCATCTAGTTCAATGCAATTGATGATTATTTTTCACTGCAGGTTTCTGCCTATAAAGGTATCATTTATAGGCAGAAATTACAGTAGAGGAAAAATAGTGACACAGGGCATTCTTTGTAGGACAGAAAGCTTGCCCACTCTGCAACTCATAGTAGCAAATTATGCTAAAAATTAAAAAACAGTGTTTAAATAAGCTTAAATAGGAATGTTAGGTAGCAGTTATCATCTAACAATGTTTGACGATTTATGTGCATGGGTATTTTTTTTAAAATGGAATTGTCTTTTACAATTGCACTAAAGTTTTAACCTTTTAAAATTAGATATCTGCTGTTATTTTGGTGAGCAGAGATTTTTTTCGTATAGAAGATGTTAAGAAGTAGCATAGAACGTTCAGAATCGAAGGTCTTTTTTGAAGACTGCTGTGATTATTTTTAGAACTAAATAATAAAATGATTTCTCTTACACTGCTCTATCATTTGTTCAAGATTTTCTTTCCCACTGTCTCTCACGCTTTTCAAAAATACAAGTGTAGGGTATGTAACTCTTCATCATTTTTTTTTAATTTCTTCTTTGCTTGGAGATTTTGCTAAACAATATTGTATAAAAGTGTATATAAACAGCAGAGAAATCTAACAAAACTCGAGAGATTCTGTAGACAGAAACTCGAATAGTAATCATCGAGGTGGATTTATTGAGAATTTATAAGGGAAATACTGAGGCTGTGGGCCTAACAGCATGAATTGTGATGCATAAGATTTTCAATTTAACTACATACATCACAAGAGGAGGCTTCTGGTTTAGTTCTGTGTTTTTATTATTTTGGTTTCTGTGGGTGGGGGTGGGGATTTGCGGGGCAATAGAAAGGTAACACTAAACAGGATCCTGTACATGTTCTTATTCTTAACCACTCAAATCTGAAGACAATAGAAAATCAGAATATGCAAATAGAAAACAGCATATGGTGTACCTGATAATGAGTCCAGCTTAGTTAGGCTGCGGTTTTGGTCGCCCCCAACTTGAGATCTAACTCCAGTTAACTTTGATGGTGCAGTGAAAGGCAACCAGGGTCCAACTGATCAAGAAGTTTTCCTAGGTGTTAGTTGTTGATCTATTTGATCTATGCTTTGGATGGGGGGCAAGATGAAAAACCAAACCAAAGCTATAGCTATATTGAAGAGACTCCAGAATGCCATTGTTAGAGGTTGGAAGAAGATTATAGCGGAAGGAGACTCTCAAACCATAATAAATAATCCATGCAATGAATGGAGGGGATGTAGAGTCCTGGCACTTACAATCTACTATCGATGAAGCTCAATGGTTAGCAAGTAAGCTAGATGGTCTCTCCTTTACACGCATATGAAGGAATGGCAATAAACTTGATAAAGTAGCAAGCTTGGTAGATGAAGATGTGGGCCTTTTAACCTCTAAGTATGTTCTACACAAATTCTGAAAGACCCCCTTTGAATGTCAAAGGCAAAGGCTGCTGCTAGTAAAGGATGCCTCCACCTCTCTCCCACACCCATCATAATTAATTTCCATATCCATCCCCCACCCCTTAATCTTCCATGATTATTGATTTCGGACCTTGGTTGAAAAACATTTCAAGAAAGGGTCATTATTATTGTGATCTGAGTCACTCGTTGTTAAGTGAGCCAAGGATTTGCCTTCCCTCAGTGATTTACATTGTAATCTATGCTAAGTTTGATGGAAATGCATCATTATCTTCCAGCTCTGGCTGTTGTGGGATTTCTATTTCACACATAAGGTAAAATCTAATTTTACTGGGTGTATTTTTTAGTGGTACCAACCTCAGGAACCAGCATTTCTGCTTTAATTGTTCCTTGTTGTCTTTCAGGTATAAATTTCTAAATTGGGGTTGACAATAATAGAGAAAGGTGGGAGAAAAGATTTTTCCTTAAAAAAAATTGCATTCTGTTCATATGATGATACTGAGCTTTTATGGGTTTCTTTGTTAATGCCTTCCAGCTCAGGTTCTAACAGCCAAGGGTTATGTTGGGAAAAGTTTTCCTGTAAAAAGGATTGGAAGGGCTCTTCTGCCTTTCTTACTCTTTCTCAACGTGTGGTGTTCTCGTTTCCCCTCCCTCTCTGTCACAACCTTCCTTTCATTGTGGCTGTGTTATGAGGAGATAAAATTCCAAAGTATGGTTTTTCTATGTTCTTTTGCCAAAGATCAATAATGGAGTTTCTTTTGAGAGATGAGTGCTTAGATTTAGATCTAATGGTTTTCCATGCTCTTTTGCCAAAGATCAATGAGGGAATTGATTTCCTTGTCCCTTGGAAAGATATAGATTGATCTTCCCAACCAAAGAAAGAGAACAAGGGAAAGCACCTAGCCAACCCTCCCTCCAGTTGGTTCTCTGGCCAGCATCACACCCCTAGTTCAAAGATGTGAACTCTGAACTGTTGTTGGCGAATGATTGATCCAAAGGTGAGTAAAAAGGGTCAAATGCAGACAGCATGATTGAAATTTTCAATAAGAATATGGACTGTCTGATTGAAAAATAATTTGGTTCTTGCTTGGTTGACACACAAGGTTAGTATTAAAGCGGACAAAGAAGAGGTGGTTCCTATGACAGAGATGATGAGAAAGCTTATACAGGATCCTAAACAGCCATTGGAAAGGCATAATGTATATGATGTGGTTAATAACCACTCATTCACATCGATGATTGCAATTGAGGATAGTTCCTTCCAGACCAATAACAAACTAATTGTACATGATACTAACAGTTGGCTGTGAAACCAAAAGGAGAGTGAAAGAAGGCAATTGGCACCTAAGGCATCTCAAGACTTGTACGGACACCATGGCCAAAGCTCTCAATATCCTACTTCCTGCTGCTCTTCTTTTCCATGAAGACGATTAGAGGATGAAGACGCTCAGGTTCTGCTCCTGCTGAATTGATGGATATAGGTTACGCAGTTAAGGCTATGGTTGGCCTTGGACTCACTTTAGTTAATATGTGTTTTCAAAGATTAAAAAAAGGACTGTTTTGATGGGACTATTTTGATCGAGTGGAGGAATATTGAGAGTGTGTAAATGACTTCCTGTTGCATTCTGTGTTAGCTTTCTGGATATTCCCCTCTGTTCTTTATAGATTTATTTTATCTAATGTGTTTAGCAAAATAATGGAAAATGTTGAGAGATTATGAGTGAAGGCAGAGTTTTTTCTCTTTTGTGGCTGACTGCATAAAATTTGCATGAGATCTTTGCAGTTTTCCCGCAGTCTCAATGTTATACTTATGTTGTTGTAGCTTCTATGGCAAGCTGTATTGAACAATTGAGATCCTTTGCTTCTTCTGTATTTTTGAAGACAAATAGCCTGTTGTAAGACAAATTTGTAAATCAAAAGTATGGACGGTTGGCAATATAATGAGTAAATCTGAACTTATCAAGAGAAGATTGAGCATAAATCTGCTCAATCTGTTTTTAATCTTAGCTCCATGTGTACAGTATGAAAGGATGGCTTGCTTTGAGTAACAGAGGTCTTGATTAGTTTTGACGCCTCAACTTGCATTTTCCTTGCAAAATAGACAATCAAAAAAAGTATTTGGTCCTCTGCATTATTCAAAAGCATAGCTTACAAAACTTTCCATGAAATAAGTTATATAACTTTATTTTAACACAAGAAAAAGGCCATATAAAAGGTAAAGACCGAAGTCATTTTGTCAGTTAAGTCTTATAGCTAGAATCCCCCAGGAAACAAAATGGACTTATTTGCTTTGCTATATATACCTATCAATTTTTGTATATCTTAACACTGGGTTCTTGGAGTAGAGGCTCTTTTCCTTACATACCTTTATTAATACGTAGTTGTGAGACGCTGCAGGAAAACTCACCAAGACACTGTAGTGAACCCTAGAGCCCAACTGATGCAACTCAGGAGACTCGCCCCTCAATACTATAATACCCAAAAATAAAGATAAAAATCTTAAAACTGGTAAATTACCCCTCTATCCTTCATTTTACAATCTAAAATTATGTTTCGTAGCACCCACTAGAGCCGAAAAAACAGATTTTGCAGCATTGAAGACTCAGTTTTAGTGATTTTTGTCAGTTTTAGGGTGATTTTGATTGAGTTTTGAGCTATATAGTTTGCAAAAGTAACGACGAAATTTCGCGAGTTTCCTTGGTCCAGTCCCAATCCAAAATGGGCCTGCCTAATCCAAGCACAGAGTCTGAATTTCACTAGTTTGATATATAATTCAAATTTCATAACCCTTAAATTTCCACCTTTTGACCAAGGTCAAGAATAAAGCCGGCATGACCAATCCATCTACAACACAAGTACAAAGGGAACACCCAACAAAAACAATTTCCTTTATCCTACCCTGGAAAAACATATGCAGTTTACCAGTAAGTTAATTTAACTTACCCTATAACCACTAAAAGCTAGGATATATCATTGAGCCACTTAGCGCAGGTGAAATAGAAAAGCACATACCTTATCAAGTAAACCAAGGGCTTCATTTCTAGCCTGAAACTCCCTTCCACCATCACAGGTAAGAAAGAAGCCTTGGACTCCGGGCCTCACCGCAGAATGGGTTTTCTTCGATGGTCTCTGCAACACAAAATATTTCTCCATCAATAAATAACTATAACATTCCTAAAATCATGTAAATGTCCCTCGTATGCTAAATAGAAAAGTTTGAAGTTTTTCAAAGAAAAACAATGTGTACATTGAAGGGCAAGTATTGGGGTTTTCGCTTCTTCTTGTCATTGCAATTTAGAGTCTCAGCTGCTCCCTCGGCTGCCATTGCTTGAGGCTACAGTCTGTAGATTTTTTAAAGCACGGACTTGCGCCCAAATTTCACTCTTTTGGGGAGCTCTGTCACTTACGCTTCGCAGGTGTGGACTTCTATACTCAAAACAAAGCGTTGATTAAAGAAAAGAGATTCATGGTGATGATAATAGCGTAGACATAAATCTATCAGAAAATGGAATATGAGCAAGTCATGTTTTTAGTATAGTATTTTTTGATTGATTATTAGTTGTTGTAATACCTAATGATTTGATTATTAGGGATCGTTTTATTTTGGTTATTGGATAGTAGAAATAATAATAAGTATTCTAATAACTAGTATATATATATATATATAATATATATAAAATACGTCGAGATATCCTTTTCAAGGCATCTATTTTTTAATCAAATTTTCACATAAAAATTGAATAGGCGCATTGAGAAGGATATCTCTTGATGTATTTTATATATATTATTAAATACCTTATATCTTAAATAAATTTATTTTATATTTATAAATTTATATTAAATTATTATAATAATTAATATATTATAATATGATACTATAATATTGGGTGGAAGGGTGCGCGTCCCTCCATGGTGGCGGAGGGAGGTGGCATGAGTTGTCACGGTGGCAGATGGTTGGGGGTCTTTCGAGCCAAGTAGGCATAAATGTTGGCAGGGTGGAGTTGGCTTGTCTTGTTGGCAAGCTGAGTGTACAATGAAGGACAGTGATGGCACTTGTATCTATAAAAGTTAATAATGGAAATGAGAGCTTCTTTCTTTGTGAAGACATTTTGCACGCAGGAAAGGGGTACGATTTGTGGAGGTTGGCGGCGTTTTCGTGGTCTGGGTTTATTTATTGCAATCTTGGCTCTTATTTTGCATTAAGTTTTCTCTGCAAAGTGTGGCGTCTATGGTTTTTTCTATCTCTTCTACTAGGTGCTTTCGGTGTGGGGTCGAGAATGGAGAAGAGCTCTAAATTTATTATCGAGGTTTTGGTGGCAAGCCTTGCTTGGTTTGGGGCCGACACTCCTATATCTCTACGGTCGTCAACGAGACAGGCCTCTTTCAAGGAGGTCACAGATCAAAGATTAAAACGAATTATGTTGAATTATGATCCGTTGGTGCTAGCGGTCGTGAAAATGGTGTTGGGCTCCGGTCATTTGGAGTGCAAGGAGTACAGGAGAGACAATTTACACGTCTCTTCTTGTTTCCTTGCCTCTCTTCTGGATAATTTGGAGCCGAAGGCAGAAGCAAAAAATTTGTTGGTTAAACTGTTCAGAGCGGACTTGGTCGAAGGTGTGGATGAGGTTCTTCATGTGGTGATCAAAGGCAAGGGATGTCTAAGGCCTTGTGATGTGGAGAGGGTGAGCTCGGAGGACACGGTGAAGATTTTCCCTTTCCTCTTGGATTTGCAAGGACCAGGTTTAATGCGGGAACGGTCAATTATGACGGTTGTTGTGGTTTTTCTAAAGAGGTTCTTCAGGCTAATGGTGATTGATAGTGTGGAGTGGAAAGCGGAATTTGAAGATTTCGCAAAGTTGAACAAATTTATGTAAGTTGGGTGGTGGCTCATTTTTTTGTTGGTTTGTAGGTGCTAGTTATGGTTTGTCTGGTTTTTGTAGCCATGGCTGCATAAATGCCATTATAATGGTTTGGCTTTGTTAATTTTGGTTGGGCTCTTGGTGGTTTGGTGAAGCATTTTGGTAGGTTTTTGTAGTTTTTTGTGGACTAGTGGTTTAGTGGGTTTACAGTTTGCCTTCTTACTCGCATGGCAGACGTTTGTATTTCTGTTTTTATTATCAATAAATTACTAATCTTATGTATCAAAAAAATATATGATAGTATAATATTTGTAATTCAATTTTTAAAAATAATATATATAATTTAATATTTAAATGTTAAGTTAAAATATATAAATATATTTTTAGTATATTTATAATATTATAATAAAAAATATATTATATCATCAATATTTAGTTAGGATTATTAAAAAAATATTTAGTTAAGATTAGGGTTAGGGTTAAGGTTAACAGATATAGTTAAGGTTAGGGTTAGGTCTAGAGATATAGTTAGGGTTAGGGTTAGAGTTAATATATAGTTAGGATTGGGGTAAGGGTTAATATTAGGATGAGAGACATGGTTTGCATCAAAATTAAGGTTGGGATTATCATCAAGATTAGCTTAGGATTAGGGCTTTGGTTAGCATGAGGATTAGGGTTACAATTAGGTTTAGGGTCAAGTTTAGGGTTAATAGATATAGTTAGGGTTGGGGTAATAATTGGGGTTAAGGTTAACAAGATTAGGGTTAGTTATGTTTTGGATCAAGTTTAGGGTTAGGATTATGGTTAGGTTGGGGTTAAGAGATATAGTTAGGCTTGGGGTTTAGGTTAGGATTAGGGCTAGAGATATAGTTAGGGTTAAGATCAGGGTTGAGAGATATAGTTAGGGTTAGAAATATGGTTAACATTATGATGAGGGTCAAGGTTCACATCAAAATTAGGGTTAGGGTTAGCATTAGGATTAGGGTTACATTTAGGTTTGCAGTCAAGTTTAGGGTTAATAGATATAGTTAGGGTTGGGGTAATAATTGGGTTTAAGGTTATCGGGATTAGGGTTATAGTTATGTTCTCAATCAAGTTTAGGGTTAGGATTATGGTTAGGTTGGGGTTAAGAGATATAGTTAGGTTTAGGGTTTAGGTTAGGATTAGGGCTAGAGATATAGTTAAGCTCATGGTTAGGGTTAAGAGATATAGCTAGGGTTAGAAATATGGTTAACATTAGGATGAGGGTTAGGGTTTGCATCAAAATTAGGGTTAGGGTTAGCATGAAGAATAGTTTAGGATTAGCATTAGGATTAGGGTTACATTTAGGTTTAGGGTCAAGTTTAAGGTTAAGAGACATAGTTAGGGTTAGGGTAATAGTTGGGGTTAAGGTTATCAGGATTAGGGTTAGGGTTATGGTTAAGAGATATGGTTAGGGTTAGGGTTTAGGTTAAGGTTAAGGCTAGATATATAGTTAGGATTAGGGTTAGGGTTGAGATTTACTTAAGACTAGGGTTACGGTTAGCATTAGGATGAGGCTTAGAGTTAGCATCAAAATTAGGGTTAGGGATAGCATCAAGATTTGCTCAAGATTAGGGTTACAGTTAGGTTTAAGGTCAAGGTTAGGGTTATGAATAAGGTTAGGGTCAAGGGTTGCATAATTGTTATGGTCATGCTCAGGGTTAGGTTTTGAGTTAGAAATATCATCAGGTTTAGGGTCATTATATAGTTAGGTTTAGGATTAGAGATTTAGTTAAGAATAGGGTTAGGGTTAGCATTAAGAGACATAGTTAGGATTAGGGTTCTAGGGTTAGCATCAAAATTAGGATTAGGGTTAGGGTTTGCATCAATATTAGGGGTAGGGTTAGCATGAAGAATAGTTTAGGATAAGGGTTAGGATTAGCATTAGGATTAGGGTTACATTTAGGTTTAGGGTCAAGTTTACGGTTAAGAGATATAGTTAGGGTTAGCGTAATAGTTAAACAAAATTAATAAACCTTTCCTGCAATGTGTACAAAGTTTGTAAATATAAGAAGTATTGAAGGTCAAATAAGAAGTGATTATACTAATAACATCTCATTGTTATGGTGTAAGTACATTACAAATCCTTTAGCAATGAGAATGGTATTACGACCTTTATTTTCATAGTGATCACGATATACGTCTTTGAGCATATTTGGAAATGCAGCTACTATACTATATGCCTCATGAAATTTTTTTGCAACATCTTCCATTGTCATTATTTCTAGTTCTTCGACATCATTGATCATTAAGCTTGTATTTTCAATTTCTTTGATGGTCTTATTGCAATACTCTAAAATTGTTCTTGCACATTTGTTGACAGGGGTTTCAACAAAATCATTTGACCTTACAAAGGCAGTTGGGCTTTCAACTATGATTTTTGATTCATTCTATGAATCTCCCATTTTAAATTAGATTATTCACTGAAAATAAAAGAACAATAAAATTAAGGTTAGCATATAGGAATGATAAGAACAAAAGTATCCATAATTTTTCATAAAATAAAATTAAAAAATAATAATTTATAATAATACAAATTGTGCATAAAATAAATAATAAAAAAAACTTTATATATATATATATATATGTGTGTGTGTGTGTGTGTGTGTGTGTGCGCACGCGTGTGTGTGTGTGTTTCTTTTATTTTTTAGATTTGCTTTGATCAGATGTTTGTTATGCATTATTTAGTATATTAATTTCCATGTATTATGTGTTTAAGTTGATAAATAATTTTATCTAAATTTTTAGAAGATTTCATGCAATTAGTTGATTATTTAATTTCATTTAAATAGATTTTTCAATAAAAAATTTAACCATTTGAATAACATATTAAATGGCTTAGTATGTTGGGATGTCACTAAAATCATTTGAAATACCACCAAAAAATATAATTTCATAAAGAAAATTAAACTTTATATTTGATTGAATTCAAGCATAAATACTATGTTTAAAGATTGATTTTGCAAACATTTGTCGAATAGAGATTTAAAAATATTTCCACTTAACTAAACATTTATGCATGAGTAATAAATCTAACACACAATTTTTAAAATATTATCAAAATTGAATATACTCATAGATATAATGCTTATATAGTTTGGGAACATTTGTCACATAATTTATGTACAGTCATTTCATCTAATTAACCATGGATGCACTGGTAATAACTCTCCATCTTCAATATCATCAAGATTAGTCTAAACTTTAATTGTCAAGTTGGACTTCACAACAGACAAGGTAGTATACCATAGTTTTCATGTAACAACCTAAATGATGGCATTACTTGATGCACCATGATTCTAATGGAGCACCTAAACTTAAGAGTTTCCAAAATCCATTCCTCGGGTGGGCCCATGTGATTACTAATTTTGGATGGTCCCTTAAGAAATTCATGAACTTCATATTCAATTCATCAAATAGAGTGCATTTTTTTATATTTACCGTTGGTCTAATTGTGATCTCCCATATGCATCCGACGAGGTAAAGATCTCAAATCTCATGGTAAAGAGCAACTGACCAATCACAAAAATCTATAATCTCAATTTGTAGATGATGAAATTTGACATCTAAGCTCATTTTGATCTTTGATTCATATAGGGAGTTAAAGTATACAACATAATTGGGAAATTTTATTTGAGAAGACTGTGGTCCATTGTTATTTATTCTCTTCACCATCCTATCTCTCACCCAATATCAAACACTCAATTTCTCTATGCAAAGGAAGACATTGGGTGGAAGATAAGGGTGATACTTTGACAACCAATTGTATGCCCATGCTATACATATTTGATCTAACATTTTGTTGTTGTGCATGAAAATTATTATTAGCTCTCACATTACTATTAAATAGGAAAATAAATATAATTTCTAAACTAATTTGAAAAATGTATAAAGGATAGTAAACATAAAGAAAATGCATGTTGTCAAAGTAAATCACTTTAGATTTAATGGAATTGATATATATAGACACAATTTCTTGAAGGTTAGTATATTAAGTAAATTATTAGAAACTTTTTGAAAATAAGTATTAAAGTATAAAGTGAAACACAAAAATGACCATTAGAACACATATCTAGAAATTCATTTTACATTAACCATATAAAAACGATGCAAAGTTACATGATCTTTATTTAGCAAACATGCATGTTGAAAAGAGATTAAAAACATTTCAAATGTAAGTTATATTAGAAATTGAATTCAATAAATAACTTGACATTCTTAAATTTATATAAGATTTTTTTATCATTTATTTTTAATCAATAGAAATTACAAAAGCATACAATGGAGTATTTAAAAAAAAAAATTATGGTAGTTGAAAAGCATACAATTATGTATAATATGTTAACAATTATTGCGGTGCCCAAAATAACACATATATTAAAGTCATTGAAGCAAATTTATTGAATAGACATTGTGAAAGCATGTATAATAGTAATGAAAGATTTTGTTTGGTCTTCATTGTTGTCTTCATACATATATTAAATATTAATATATATAAAATATGCAGAGAGTTATCATTCTCTAATTTTCTTTTTTGATTGATTTATCTTTGTGATCAAATCTTTGATTTCTCTGCGATTTAAAATATTATTTATTTATTTATTTGTTCTTTTAGTTTATGCAAATATTTGAATTATTTTTATTATTTATTTATTTATTTATTTATTTGTTCTTTTTGTTTCATCAAATATCTTTTATTTGATTTTTTGTTTCATCAAATCTCTTTTATTTTGATTTTTTTGTTTCATCAAATCTCTTTTATTTGATTTTTTTTGTTTGATTTACAAAAGTCTTCGTTGAACTGAAACTATGTAGAATGGGTGTATAATAGAGCACTTAGTATGAATGGTTGAAGAAGTTATGATACAACACATATGAATGGCTTATTATGTATTATATATAACTCTTGCCTATGTTACTTAACATGTTCATTTATGATGGATCAAAGATTTGCTTTTTATTATACAAAATTAAATAGGCTAATTAAATTTTATGAATGAAGTTACTGTTATTCATATTTAGTATAAATTATTAGTTTATTATAGTTCATATATCTCATTTTATCTTGGGGTCTATTTTTATCATAAACTTTCAACATGTTAATTATAATATATTAGTCATATAAACTTTCAACATATTAACTACAACATATCAGTCATATAATTTCTTTCTTTGTTAATAAAAATAATATATAACAAATAGATAAATTAATCTTTATTGACATCATCAAAACTTTAATATTAGTTATTTTGTATGATGTACAATAGTTATTCTAATCACTAGTAATATTGCTTACATTAATGAAATTACACTATTTTTTTTAGAATAAATGAAAAATTTGCATATAAATAGAAACTAACAGTTCTTTTCAGAGACAACTAAATATGATTATTAAAATATTAATAACAATTGAAATTCCAAAATCCAAAAATAAATAAGAAAATACAAAATCAATCTTTTCTCTCTACCTTTAAACATTTTCAAAAACTTACTACTAGTGCTTGCACCTCAACGAGGTGCAATGGTTACGTCGATATCAGGATATACTTTGGCAATATATTGAAGGGCAGGGGAAAAAATTGCAAGAAAATGTAAATTGCTTTTCTTAAGACTAACTATTTATAGCAAAGTCAATTAATGATGGGATGCGAGAAGATTTGAATATGAACAAATGGAACTTTATTTAAATCAATATGTTATGCTATGATATACCTTGTGACCAAATGTAACATAATGGAAAACTGCATGTTGCGGGAAAATATTTTTTATAATACAAAAACTATTTTATGACACATGAAAATCACTAACTCAAGAGATTGTTTATGTATAATACAATTGTTGGTGGTTGACGATGAGGTTCTATGATATATGTCATTTGTCTTCAAGACCTACAGAACAAAAGCAATGGAATGGTTAGCAAATATCCCCAACAAATTTTTTTTGGCCTTGTCAATTAGGCAAATACCAATTATTTAATTTATAACCCCACAATGAGGAGGCGCTAAATCCCACATGATTAGCATCGAGGAATAATCATCTCCCCTTGTTAAATATTAATAAACCTTCAGTTACAATTCATTAGGTTTGGATTTTACTTTTACATCTACACCACATCATTTTCCAAAATATAATTCCTTTTCAGATAGATTTCAAAATTCGTTCTTCTTTCAAGTTTTCTAGGCCTATTATTGTCTGGTATGCCTGTAAACTACAACCATGCAATATGTTAAAGACATAATAATGTGTACAGAAAATTGCCAAACATGCACAAGTGAATTCTGGGCAATAGCAAACGAAAGACAAAAGGTTGCATCTTTGTACTGAATGTTTCTTTCAGGAAGCAAATTACAAATATAAATCATAGTTTATCAACCTTGTGTACACAATATATTTATGGGAGTTGCACAAAGATTTTATCTTGAATATAGGGGTATAGAATAATTTTTTGCTTTATCTAATCTCTCATATCTCTCATAAAGTGTGTATTTTTCCTGGATGGAATGTTGATTTTCTTTGGGCAATCACATATTGAAAAACACCATGATTAGTGTTACAAAAAAAAGATAAAAAGATTCTTCAATATTTACATTCCAAATTTTGGTGCTTCATGGTGAATATCAATTAACACATACAACTACCCTATGTCACACATCTTCTTATCAACTGCTGAAAATATCAATTTTGCAGGCAATACTCTTCGCAACTATACCAATTGAGTAAAAATAATAACAAGAACACACAACCTATTTCCCTCCCCACTTAACCAAATAAAATGGCATACTCTAGATAATTAGCAATGGTTATTTCAATGTTGACTACCTAGGGCACTGCAAGTATCTAAAAATAGATGGCCATCATCAGCTGATACAAGAATACAAACCCTGTTGCTTTTATTACTTAGGCAAGAATATAATACATTCTAGACAATTGGAAATGGTGATTTCAATGCTGAGTACCCACCCAAAAAGGAACTGAAGTTATAGTTCATTGCTTATTTTTAACTTTTTTACATTACATACACTTTAAAATTATAGCAATCTCATTGGAGGGGAACTTTGGGATTCTTTTGTAACAAATGTGGATTTCAGCTTAGACACAAATTTTTGGAATTTTCCATATGCACTCATTATCAAATATTTTGGTAGGAAATCAAACAAATATAGGGTGCTCTTGAAATTAAATTGAATAAGTGGGTGCTTCAAATTTTTAGTACAACTAAAAAAAGTTTTTACAAGTTTCCATTTACACCTATTGTTTAGTATTTAGTAAAAGTAATCTGAAAATTCAGGATAAATGCAAGCTTCCATTTGGAACTAAATCTCATAAGTCTGTGCCAAAAGCTTTCATAACAACTCAACTAGAACTTTTTGTTGATTTTCATCTCAATTGAGGGAAAATTCAATATGGATGTTTTCTCTCTTCATAAAATAATGCACTAGACAATTGCCTTGCCATCTACTTGATAGCAATCTGATGCATTCACTACGCATACAGAGGACAGCTGCCTAAAATATGAAACCATCTCCAGATTAGAGCAACCCAATCTATCAGGAAGTTTTGAGATTCTTGAGCAGAATGATATATCCAACATCTTCACGACTCAACTAACTGAATAACTATAGTTGATTTTAGCTAAAATTTTAAAAAAATAAAATTGGGGTGCCTATTTGGAACACTAAAAGAAGTTTTGGTATGACACCATTACGATGTTATAGAACTAATTTTCCTGGTGCATGCTTCACAGTGACAAAAGACCTGAATCAGAACAACTATTGATGCATTGGATATAACAGAATCAAAAGATGGAGAGATGAAGTGATTAAGGCTGAGCACATGAATTAAAAGGTTGTGTCAAAGCTTTTTAAAAGGCAAAAAAATAATCTACATACAAAATTCCAATAAGATGAAATGGTCAATGAACTCAGGCTAACGTAACACAATTATGTCAAATATAGTATTTAGTTGTTTGGCTAACTATAGAAGATTTGTATGAATATTGTAGTATATGTATTATGCAGCTATTTATTTTCAGTTTCCATGTCGATATTTAATGCTTATTGAGTATACCAATTTTGTAATAAAATTAGCTTACAAGTTCAATGATCATTGCTAGAGTTTTGGTCAGCAACATCCAATGCTTTTCTTAGCAAATTTTAGGCATTACTTTTATTTGTTTTTAAATTTTAGATGTTTTTATTTAGGGCACGGGCTTTAAATGACGTTGTTTTATTTTAAGTGGCTATGGTACCTACAACTGCAATTTGTAAAATAATATTTTTTTAATTTATTAATTCTGAGCAATTAGGATACTCTAGAATATTTTTAGAACATTTTTTTTGTGATTAAAAAACTAAAAATAAGACCCTGGTACATCAAATTTGTGGGTTATTTCTTACCCTTGGCATCCATATTTTTGTAGTTAGATTGGCAAGAGCTCCCAAAGTTAGTGTCACAGATTATATATGCATGTTGTGCAATAGAGGAAACTGTCGATTATTTTTGTGGAGATGTCTTATGCCAAGACCTTCTAGTTTTATTTCATGCTCAATTTAATTACTATTCTAATGACTACTCTTGGCAAGGACTTCTCCTTGAAGACACCTACATGTGTACAGAAAGTTGTAATTGTTTACAACATATGTTACAACTGAGTGATATTGGATCTCTAAGGAAAGCAAGACGCAAGGCTTTTCACAAGCATCCCTCATTTATAGTTTAGGGGAATTGAGAATTTACAAATAGAAATTTCCTTTGCTTACTAAATTAAAAAACAAGTTTCTTTATAAGATGTTGATTCATTACCTCTTGGAACACAAGCTCAAATGTTAGCACTTTTGGACTTCTTAGGGGAAGGTTTCCCTTGTAACCTTTTTGCTACATTTACGTAATTTCCTATTCCATGATGCAATATAAAATACATATCTCAGGAAAAAAGAGCTCTAACCACAAGATGATCTATAGATATGCTCTAGAAATTCCAAATTTTGCAATCTAAATTTATCACATTTTATGGACATAAAATTTGAGCAGTAGCCATTTCCATGGGACTTTTCCCTACACTTTTTTAAACAGTACGGAAAGCGATGCTAAAAGACATTTGCACTTCCAATGAAATATGGTTTTCTTGTTTGGATAAATTTAATTGTATTTTTCTCCATACTATTTCTTATAAATCATATCACAATTCTAAAACCTTCATAGATATTTCATTTCATGTTGCTCCATCAATTTTTCAAAGATGTCATTTATTTAGAAGAACAAATTCAAGGAGCTTAAAAGTTTGAGAAAATTTGCAAAAACCTCACTGTCCACAAGAAAAATGTGTTTCCTCACTGTGAAATATGTCTTATATAAAGCAAGTGATTGACAAGAATCTCTCACACATACATAAACCAAAAAAAAATGCTATCCAGCCATAGAATTCAAACAATTTTACTATATTATTTTATGGTTATGTTTGATTGCATGGTTGATCGGAATAGAATTTTTGAGGGGGGCCCTTACTTTTACAACTAGGTGGGTTTGTTTATTAAACCTTGGCATGCAGGCTTTGATTCGACGGAGGAGCTTCCAAGTCGAGTTCCAGTTTGGGTTTGTTTATCGAGGCTCTCGATAGAATGCTGGCGTGAGGATGTTTTGCATTTACTGGCCTTGAGGCTGGGGAGACCAGTTGGTTCATCGCAGCAGACGTAATTCAAGAAGTTAATGACATTTGCTCAATTTTGTGTGGAAATTGATTTAAGTAGACCATTGCCAGATTCTATAGAAGTGTGTGCAGGGGAGTACTCATGGGTGCAATAACTAGATTATGAGACCTTGCCTTTTTATGTCATATTTGCCATGAGTATGGCCACTTACAGTGTAGATGTCCAAAGGCCAAGCCTTTGGAGGCTCAATCTTCTCGACCTCCTCATAATCCGCCTAGAATGGATAAGGGCAAGGATCCTATGCCGGTGGTTGTGTTAGGGATGATGGTTTCATTCCGGTCAAAGCTAGGTACAAAAATAAGGGTCAGGAAAGGACTTTGAAGGAAAGGCAGGTTGATGATACTTTTAATAGATTCAAGATATTGGATGATCTTAGCCAGCAAGAAGTCAATCTGAGATTGTTAGATTTGGAGCAAGGGACCATGATCACTTAACAACATGGGCCTCCTGTTGAGGCAATGCAGGTTAACCGGCAAGAGGTGAGTGTGGGCTTTCTGAGCTTAGAGCAGGACATGGGAGGTTCAGGGCATGAAGGACTCAGTTCAAGGGCCCCTCTTTCTCCATAGGTTGAGGGGACTATGAATTTGGAAACAGATCAACAGATGGTGGCTCAGGAAGTGTCGAATCGTGCTACTGAAGTAGTGAAGGGCAGTGAGGCTTTGTCTCATCCCTTGCAGAGAGCGAGCACGAATGAGGGTAAGAATAGTAAGTTGTCCTCTCATTTGGGTATTTTGCAAAAAGATCTCAAGAAAGGGGGAGCGAAGAAAGCTACTAAGCTTGGTAGGAAGAAAGATGTGGAAAAGATTAAATTGATAGGGGAGACATTGGTGGAGTCAGGGTCAGTCAAGACTTTGGATTCACATTTCTCGAGCCCCTTGAAATGATAGTTCTTTCATGGAATGTAAGGGGTTTGAACAGTGGCCCTAGACAAAAAGTTGTTCGGGATCTAGTTAGAAATCAATCTCCTAATGTCCTTTTTCTGCAGGAGACCAAGCTTTCTGTTGAAAGTATGATGGGCTCAGTGCCTAAGCTTTAGAAGAATGGTGAATGCTAATGCATTGGTGCTCAAGGCTCTTCTAGGGGTGGCTTTCTTATGGAACCCATGAAGGATTTTCCCCCAGTGATGGGTGTCCTTTAAGTCCTCTCTCTCCATGGTGGCTTCTTGTTTTGAGACGAGGAAATATGTTCTCTTCTCCAACATGTATGCGCTTGCGGAGTTGCAAGGCAAGCAATTCTTATGGTCCAACATTCGATCGGTTTGTAGCATGGCTCTTACCATCCTTGGATTATTGGGGGAAACTTTAATGCTATTACAAGCTTGTGGAGAAGAGGGGTGGTACTACGAGGCTGGAAGCCTCTGCGTTGCTATTCCAGGATAACATCTCTGCTCTGAATCTTGTAGATGTCAAGCCCAACAATGGGCAATTTACTTGGAACAATCAAAGGGTTGGTGATAACTGCATTACAGAACGCCTAGACAGGTTCATGGTTTCTTGCTTCTAGGTTGGTGGTATGTGGTCTTCTAGCTCAAATATTTTGGATTGGAGGGGTTCAAACCATTGGCCTATAAAACTCTTTATTCTCTCAGCTCGGTGGCCTCAGACTTCCTCCTTCAAGTTCTAGCTGATGTGGCTACGTGATCCTGATCTCCATAGCTATGTTGCTCAGTGGTGGTGGGATGGGAGACCTTCCTATGGTACGGCTATGTATGTCTTTTCTAAGCTCCTTCAGTTTGTTAAATACCAGCTTAAGCATTGGAACTGGCAATGCTTTGAAAATATTTGTCGTGCCAAGTCTGTTGCAAAGGTTGAGCTGGATGGTATTACCAGGATAATCAAGGAGAATGGGGTGACGAAGAATCTGTTGTGGGAGGAATCAAGGGCCTTGAAAGTATTGGAAGAATGGGAGTTATGGGAGGAGATATTTTGGAAGCAGAAAGCCTGGGTTGAGTGGCTCCAAGAGGGTGATAGAAATAATGCATTCTTCTTCAACTCGGTAAAGGCTAGGTAGCATGGTAATCTATTCCTATTTTTATCAATGATAGGGGCAAGAATCTTTCCTTATGTCATGATTTGTCAAATGAAGTTGTTTAGTACTTTGCTTCACTATTCCACGAAGATTTGCAGGGTAGTTTGGAGGAGGAAGTTGAGGTCCTTTCTTGTATCCCTTCCCTAGTGTCTAGGGAAATGAAGGATCATCTCATGGGAGATATCACCTTGGAGGAGCTGGAGGGTACTGTGTTTCAAATGAAGAAAGGGAAGGTGCCAGGACCTGATGGCTTCCCGATTTAATTCTTTCAAGAGTTCTGGGAGATTATCAAGTTGGACTTATTGGCAGTGGTTCAAGAATCTCAGTGGAATAAGCAGATGTTAAAGGATCTGAATTCCACCTTCCTTGTTCTCATCCCCAAGTGTGAGGGGGCATATAGACTAAGCAAATTTTGTCCCATATATCTCTGCAATGTGGTATATAAGATTATTTCTAAGCTAATTGCTAATAGGTTTAAAAAGTGGTTGTAGGTGCTCATTTATGAGGAGCAAAGTGGTTTTGTGGAGGGTCAGCAGATTCTGGATGGTATTGTCATTGTTGAGACCATACATTCTATGGCCAATTCCAGAGTAAAGGTTATGTTTATCGAGCTTGATATGGCTAAGGCATATGATAGAGTCCGGTGGTCTTCTCTTCAGAAGGTTCTGGCTGCTTTTGGCTTTGGGGATGAATGGATTAATTGGGTCATGAGTTGTGTCACATCTGTTCGTTCTCTATTTTAATTAATGGGGAGCACTCTGAGCTATTTGGCGCTTCTTATGGGTTGAGGCATGGTGACCCTCTCTCTCCTTACTTGTTCCTTCTGCTAGTTGAAGGTCTGGGTCGCTTATTAAGAAGACATGTGGAGTTGGGCCTTATCCAGGGGTGGAGATGGGGAGGTGACTTACCCCCGCAGTCCCATTTGTAGTTTGTGGATGACACGGCTTTGATGGGTGTGGCCACCACTCAGGAAGCAAAGAATATCCACAAGGTTCTAGAAATTTATCTTGTGGTGTCAGGTCAATTAATCAATGAAGACAAGTCCTCCATCTTTTTCTTCAACACTCTAGATTCTATTCAGAGGAGAATTGCTCAGATTTTTTAGTTTCAGAGAGGGGCTTTTCCTTTGTCTTATCTTGGGATTCCTATCACTATGGGTAGGTTAGCAAGGGAGTCGTGGCAGTCTATCCTGGATAAATTTCATGGGAAAGTCACTCATTGGACTAATCGTTGACTGTCCTCTGCGGGTTGTGTTCGGTTGCTTAAGTCAGTGGTTCAAGCCCTCCCTATCTATCGGAGTATGCTTTAGTGGCCCCGATGGGCTTTGTTAGAGACATGAATGCCTTAGCTAGATAGTTCTTATGGGTTGGTAGTTTGATGTCTTCCAAATGGAGTCTAGTTAACTGGGATATTGTTTGTTGTCCCAAGCAGTATGGTGGTTTGGGGCTAAGGCAATCCTCGTTGGCTGGTAAGGCATTAGCAACTAAACTATATTGGTGGTAGTGCAAGGAGCAGGACCAGATGCGGGTCAGGATTCTTTCCCTTAAGTATTTCCAAGATACGCCTCAGGAAGATATCCCTCGTTACCCTTTGGAGGGAAAGGGCTCGACTATTTGGGCTACTCTCAAGAAAGGTGTTGCATTAGGCAAAGATGGCCTATTTTGGATTTGTAAGTGTGGGGCGAAGGTTTAGTTTTGGTTTGACTCTTGGGATGGCTTCCCACCCATTATCTCTCAATATCCTTACTTGGCGCCCCTAAGTTGGAGATTCAGTGAGGTTGGCTAGTCGAAGGTGAACGACTTTAAGTTGATTTCTTTCCATGGGACACGTGTGTGTGCTAGGTGGAAGAATCCTGATGAGTGTCCCGTGGAGGGTATGGAAGAGGAGCGGGTGGTGCTTCATAATATTCTTGCAAGTAAACAGTGTAGTTCCCTCATGGATACAAATGTTCTTGCGTGGTCTCCCAATCAGAAAGGTCATTATACGGTTGCCTCTGGATACCAGAGGCTGCTCTCTCAAAAGATTGAGGGGGTTGAGGTGCCTTGGTGGAAGAGAGTGGAATAAGTTTTCTTGGCCGAAGTGCAACTGCTTTGTGTGGACCTTGGCCTGGAACAGGTGTCTGACTTGGGACAATATTCAGAAACATGGATTTTAGGGCCCCTCCAGATGTGTTCTCTATGGGAGGGGTGAGGAGGATTCTTCTCATCTATTTTTTAGGTGTTCTTTCACTTTGCAGCTCTGGCACTATTGGTGGGGAGTGTGGAACAATCCCTACGTTCATGCCTCCTCCTTGGTGGATTTCTGGACTAGCTTGGGAAGACCTCCCTCGCTGGCTCCTTTTTTATAGGATACACGGAATGCTAGGCCTATCTTCATACTTTGCCAAGTTTGGCTAGAAAGAAATAGGAGGATTTTTAGAGGGGAGAGCTTGTGGATTCAACAAGTGTGGTTCATAATCCTTGGTATGATTCAGGAGACGATTGAAGCTAAGGGGGATGTGGTGTTGCTGCTGGAGAAAGGGATGCAGAGATTATGGCTAGGCTGGGAATTCTCGGGTTATCCTCAACCTCGACTTGTAGTAAAAGAGGTAGGCATGGGAGTCAGTGAGTTCAAAGAATGGAACATTAGTAGCCCCCTCCTATTGGCACTTTGAAGGTCAATACTAATGGTTATTCCAAAGGAAATTTGGGACTGACTGGAGTTGGTGGGGTTGGTAGGGACTCTTATGGTTCTATGGTTGTCCTCTTTTCTATCCATAAAGGTGTGCAAACTATCAACCTTATGGAAGGATTGGCGATCCTTTATGCTTTGGAACGGGCCGATGAGTTAGGATGGCATCGGGTGATTTGTGAATCTAATTCTCAAGTTCTGGTCAACTTGCTTAATGCACAAAAGGTGTCTAATGTTAGTTGGAAATTGGCAGTGATGGTGCAGCAAATCTTACAGATTGGCTCTTTGATGGAGATGGTGTCTTTTGTTCATATTCCAAGGGAATGGAATAGGACAGTTGATTGTCTGGAAAAATGAGCTTTTGAGCATTTGGATGGTTGGAAGATTGAAGATAGGGTTTAGATCCCCTTGGAACTCTATCTGGATTTGGAGAAGGTTCTTGTTGAGGACAACATGGGTGATGGTTGATTGTGTCTATGCTCTGTTTGGTCAATTTTTAGGTTCTTTCAAGCTCTCGCCCTTGTCTTTGATGTAATGTTTCTTTCTGATATTCAATAAAGTTTTCACCCCTTTTTATCAAAAAATAAACAATTTTACTATACAAGAGGCATAGCTCACACAAAGCTTTTTTCTTTGGTGCAATCTTCATGTATAATCCTTTATGAATTTTGAAACCACAAGACATTTTCATTTCTCGTGCATTGATGTTATTATACATCCAAATTTAAGTGTTTGTAATTTTGCACCATGTGTCATAGAAACTAAAAGGAATCATTGTTCAAAAACATTCATGGATCCTTCACTTCAGGTTTCTTTTTTGCTTTGCCATGGAATTTACAATCATAGATCCTGAAAACTTAGAATTTTGAGCAAAATTGCAAAACCCCTGGTGTAAATAAGCAAAATGTGTTTTCCTCAAATGAAACCAGTATTATTGTTGCAAAAAAAATTCAGGATTAACACTCTCAAACCAAAAAAATGTGTTTCAAGGCCATGGAATTCAACTTGTGGGGCAATGCATGACAGGAAAATCTCACACAAGTTTTTTTTCATCAATGCTTCATCTATAGTCCTAAAACAAGCTCTTTTAATGGATATGATCATGGCATACTCTGAAGGATATCACAATATTATAGTGGAGGAAGACTCAGTAATTTTTACTATTATTACTTTTTATTGTTCCAAGGTATATGGCCTCTTTCCATTTGGTGCTCATTATTGTTTGGAATGCTATTTTTTTCTTTCCTAGGGCGGTTCCCATCTAGCTTTTGTGGTTGTTTGTTGACTTTTTCTTCATGGCCAAGAAGAGTTTGGGATTGTCAAGGGATCCTCTCTACTCGAGAAGGGTCTTTGATCATAGGTTAAAATATATATTTAATTGTTTTAGTGTGGCCAAGCTGAAAGTGATCAAATCCATCCTAGTCAGTGATAGCATAGAGGATACCGACCACCTTCATTCGTGTGCATCAATCTTGGATCATATTGAAGTTGAATTGGTAGAAATTGTCAAGGCAACATATGTAAGGACTAGATTGATGGAATTTTTAGGGAGGTCATGATGTTGGAGTGCTCTGAGTTCTAGTCAAAAGCAAATCCTCCCCCACTAGTGCTTTCTAAGGAAAGCATGTATGTGCAGGGCTTCTACACTATGAAAGCAAAATCACTAGATTTAATCTTGAATGTCAGAAACCTATAATGGCTCCTTATGTTAGTTTGATTTGGAAACCATTAGTTGCTTATGTAGTGTGTTTGTATTTTGGGGAGCAGGGTAAGGACATCCTTCGAATCATGAAAGCTGGAGGAAATTTTGTCAGGGGTTGCAGTTACAACTGCCTTTGTTGACATGCATGCAAAATGCAGAAGCATAGACAAGGCATGTGAATTGTTTGACAAAATGTTTCAAAGAAATGTGATCTTAGGGGCAACGATGATTGCAGGATATGAACGAAGTGGATTTGTTGAAAAGGCTTTAGAAAATTTTGAGTAGATGCATTTGAAGGTGTAAGGCCAAATCCCAACACATTTGCCAGCGTGGAATGCCTATGCCAACATGGGCGCTTTGGAGGAGAGTATGTGCATCTGTTAGCATAAGTAGACATACACACAAAATGTGGAGGCTTAGACAAGGCACATGAACTATTGAAAAATGATAGTTGAGTATTAAAAGAAAACACCCCATATATGATAGTAGCCACAGTTCATTCAACAAGTAGCAACAAAATTGTTTTGTAATGAAATATGACACATCAGAAACAATGATCTAGATGCATACAGGCCTCAACACCAAACAAAAAAGAAATTTCTGAAACCATGGCTAGTGTCTTACATCAAGATTGTGCCTCCAAATTGTAATGATTGTGCATACGTAGGGAGGATAAGGGAAGTGGCTTTGGAATCTGCCTTACTCCTCTCAATTAGCTTTGCTTCAAATTTTTTTAAATCCTTTTAACAAATCCATTATGTTTATATTCTACGAATGTGCATTCCATGAGACCACATTTTAATTCTCCCTGTCCCTGACCATTCTCAACCCTTCTTCCATATTTCACATTCCCCACCTTACTCAATCATTCCCTCTCCCTTAGCTACTCACATCCTGAGGAAATAATGTCTGTCTCAACTGCCCCCGAATGTGCCTTTATGGAGGTTGCAGGTTCATCTTTCTCTACACCCCATATCATTCCCACATCCTGCAGTCTTCTTATGCCCAAGAATGGGTGACCATACCTTCATGTGAAAAATGGCATGGGTACCATGCCTTATTAAATGCATGCTCTCCCCATCCAACTTGTGGTTGCTTTGAATGCATAGGGAACACATACATTTTCTCGGCATCAGACAACAGACAAATCTGGTGGAATTAAACCACCCAGAATAGCCTATCGACTAATAAATTTTTATAAACTTTACTACACCAAATAAACCATAATGTTATGGAAAACATAGCACCCATTCCAGATTATCAAATCCCTACAAAGACCCAAACCCAAAAGAATGGGGATATTTTGTCTGTTGATTATGCATGTTTACATGTTGCCTCTTCGATAATATCCTTAATTAGCACTATATTCCACATAGGGATAATATAAGTCAACAATTTTAATATGTTGATAAGCAGGGGATGAGGCTTGACATTGTCTACTATCTATTATAAAGTACAACACTTTGTAAGCCAGTTTCAACTTTATTCTCTTTAATTTTTAGAATTTATTATTATCATCCTAGTATTACTATTTGCATCTTATTTACCTTACACATAGGTGCAATGAGCACTGCATCGCTCCAATAACCAGGTCGTTCTCTATTTATGAGAAGCTTAACGGCCCCACCCATGCAATCTCCATACAAGAACCTTGCTTTCTTTTTATATTCTTCTTTCTCTACCCATAATATTTTTTCATCAGCAGAATTACATATGAAATCATAGAATAGCAGAAAGATAGAAAGGAATTTTCATAGTAGAAATACCAACAATGCTCTTGAAGAAAGTTGCAATGTCATTTACAAGCTCTTGGATGCTTTTCACGTAAGCACGCAATCCGACAGACTCTCCATTCCCTTCATAATCTATGCCATACACTGCATATCCAACCTTGGAAAACCTCATTATCGTGTCTGAAACAACACTATTATTGTTATTATCCCTTGAATTAAACAACTGTATCATTTATAAATATTGTTCACATTTGTTTTGAAATCTAAAGCTACTGCAACCATGATAATTGGATTGGAAAGGGAAAATAATAGAAGAAAATAAAAATCAGGATTTAAAAGGGGAAAATAATTGAAGGAAAGGAAAACCAATACCTTGCATGAAAACGCCGCACTCCATGCCATAGCCTACAATAATCAGATGAAGAAGAATAAGCTTTAATATAACAAAATTTAGGAATTTAGCTACTATTTTGAAACCCAAAGAAAAATAAGGCTTACCATGGCAGATACATATAAGAGCCCAGGCTTCCTGATTTGCAGGCAGCCATTTGCATGTGAACTATTGTAATCCTCGAGAATTTACAATGAATTCCTGCACCACTGTTGAAAAAAAGATGAATAAATAAATGGAGAAATTCTCAACACCCAGATTAAAATTTTCTACTAAAAACTACTTGAACAATGAAATAATCTGCAATCGATGGTTAAAAACCATCAAAGACCAAAGTAGGGGTGCTTTCCAATGGAAGATTTTCCATTACAGAAAATCTAGACATGCACGATGCATTACATTCTATAGGGAGTGGAAGGTTTTTTTAAATCCTTATTACAATGAAAAGCTAAACATGCAGTGGAAGATTTGCGGTAGTGGAAGATTTGTCGTTACGAAAAGATAAACATGTAGCCATGCATCATTGCATTCTACAACTGAGCATTTAATTTTCTTTAGCATTTATGCATTATGACTTTCAATTAATTTTGTGTCTCTTCCTCTTCAAATACTGGCAGTTCGAATACTGATAGGGGTATTTCAAGGAGATTCTCATAATGGTTTTGATAGGCAGTCACCCATCAATTATTTTTAAAAAGAAAAAAATGTTAACACAAATTTAGCTTCTATTGTAGATCCCTCTTGACGAAATTAGTCAATGTTATTGCAATAAATTGGAATTTTTTTATAGTTATTGTTTTATAATTTATTTGTTAATAAAAACTTAGTGGATTATAAAGAAGGAAAAAATTGTAAGGTTCGATCAAAATTGTTATCAACAAAATGAATAGAGAAGAAGAAGAAGTTCAAAGAAAATTTTGAATGAAAGAATATAAATGTCAATAAAGACAATTAAACATGACTTCGAATTTAAAGATCAATCTTTATTAAAATTATATAATAAATAAATAAAATCTTTTATTTTTATGCAAATCTACATAAATACCAAAAGAAGACATGGATATATAACCAATGTCCCTAAGCTACCTTTTCAAAGCCCTGAAAAGGAAGAAGTGAATTGGATTGAAGTTATATCATGTGTTGTTTTTGGAAGATACATTTTTTAGCTAAACTACTCAAAAACAATTTGCAGATCAAATCATAAAAAGTATAATTTATTTAAATCAAAGATCAAGCAAAAGAAATTGTTTTTTTGTCTTTAATGTCAAGGTGGAGGAATGGTATGAGTGATCATTGTTTATAATAATATGCAATAAATAGTAGGGGTCACATGTACAATACTATAATGTTATAGTGAGGATTGTCTCAGTTTTGGTGGTTGCTATACTAAGTTTATGAATATGGTGTTCTCTAGTTTTTTGTGTGGTTGATATGTGATGATTTTTTGTCTTGGATATGTTTTGTAATATTTTGTACATAGATTTTGTATCCTTAGTACTATTGCACTCTATGAGCCATATTTGTAAATTACTTTTCAATATATTAAAAAAATTAAAGATGGCATGCAATGAATGCATTAAGCGTTATCCTAATGAAGATAACTTGGAACTTGGAAGAAATTAGGGTTTTAGAATTGGTTGACAAAGATATGACCCAATCAAAATATACAAATTTAGCATTAATCTATGACAGGGATGAGTGATTTTGAAAGAGATTTGATTCACTAAAGACACCTCCAAAATGATTCCTGGGTGGAATGATGGATTCTAGATGATGAGTGGTATCTTTAATGTTGACTTAGACACAATAATTAAAGTTTTAGCATGAGAGTCAACACATGATTAATATTAGGAAGGGATTAACTTTGGACCATTTTAAATTTAAAACTTCATGGTTTGAATCAACAAGTGTAGAGATAAATTCAAACTAATCCATAATTGCATAAATGAATCCAAAGAGAAACAAGTAATTTGAGAGCCAATAAAATTTTAAGGATGGTTTAGTTCTATTTTTTAGGTCAATTTAGGGATTTGGGTAAGACAGGCCACCAAATCAATAAAATCATGTGCTAAGACCAAGTACGTAGGACACACATGCAAATTGGTCCAAAAAGAATGGTAAAATGTAAGATATATAATTTTTACCATTACATTTTGAGTAAAACACACACGTACATATATAAATCTATGCTATAATTAAAGGCAATGAGCAATAATTAGTAAATGACCAGGATATTTAAATTTGAGACTTTAACAAGCAACTAGATGCATAAATAAATGTGCATAGGAATTAAAAATAAATAAAGGTACTTAGGTCTCAACTTTATATTGATTTGATCGTGACAAATGACATAAGATGATTCATCTTTATGTCTAAACTCTTCATCCTATTTGATGACCTCTTTTAAACTAGTAAATATATTTTTTGGTGTTGTAGGTCAGTTTACATGTCCATAAACAATCTCCATGCTCACAAATTTTGACCTTTGCATTCATGATTAATCTATGTGCATGAATTGATCCAACTATCTACAAACTTTTAATTTTTTTTCCTTGATATCTAAACCTAAAAAATGACTATCAATATTGATAAACAACTTTGGGAACTTCCTAAATAAGGTTCTAAAAGGAATCTAATAGAAAAAACACTTCATACACTACTCAACAAGGAGATAAATGTATGCAAAATGTGATCTAGTAATTTTGAAAAAGACATACACATAAAATTATACCAAGCAAAATGTGGTCTAGTTGTTTCAAAAAATATATGCACATGAAAATTATATCGTAATAATTTAGCACTTTCAAATTACTTGATATTTAATCAAGAGACTAAAAACCTTTAAAATATTTATAAGAATAGGGGAAAATGTTGTATTTGATACTTCAAACCAAAGAAGAAGAAAATCTTCCTTCTGCCAAGGCATGCAAAGCATGTCCATTATATGTGCCTCTTAGTGATACAAACTTGAGAGCCACAATCTTGGGAAGATTTTATTTTAATTTTAGCTTACTAATGTAGGAGATGAAGGCCACATGGATGTCAATTGGATGCAACATAATCATGGATGGATGGAAAAATACCACCTCATCATCAAGGACAGCCATATGTAAGTAAGGACCTTATTTTTTGAGGGTAGTTAATTGTTCTAGAAATCACAAGGATGTAGAGTTTTAGTTTTAGATTTTGAGAGGTCCCATAAAGAAGGCTTGACCTTCTACTATAGTGTTTGTATTCATCCATGCATGTAAGATAACAAGGAAATTAATTGAGGCTACCCAAAGACACATCTATCGGACATCATGTTGCATGTATATAATGAATAATGCACTAAATAACAATGATAAAATTACTTGGGTCAAACAAGTACCAAAGATAGAAGGAGGTGCAAACATTTAATGCAACCAAAACACATAATCGTCCCTCTTTCAATTTTTTTCAAACAAGGAATTCCTTGTTCTAATTAAGGCTAAGTTTGCATCCTATTTCATTTTATTAGAGAGGATACTTGAGTTTTAGGATCCCTTGCAACTAATAATGACATGGGAGTCAACTAGATGAGGGATTTACAAGATCAAGTAGAGAGAGGATGAAGGAGGTAGTGGTCACTGATATGTATTTTGATAAAATATGAGAAACATCACATCTATTGTATGCCTTATTTTTACCATCATTATATATTAGGGCTATGACATCCCCAACCTTGATGAGATATATTCTTAGCTAGAAGAAGGTTATAATTTGTGAAAGAGATCACCATATAGTTCTACTACAAGCATTTCAACCTATCATTTAGTAAAGGTGGGAGAAATTGAACACCCTTGAACACATGGTCACATATGCAACGAATCCAAAATGGTATGAGGAGAGGATTGGTATTGTTATTCCCATCAATTATGAGGATGTCAAGAAGGGATTTCATGAAGGCCCTTGAGAAAATATATTGCAAAGGAATCATTATAAATCAAAGCAAAGTGAATTAGGTTTACTAAACTCGATGGTTGTAAGAGTTCAACAAGGATAGACACATTTTGACAAAAGATGATCCTATCAGTTGGTGACAACTATATGGACCTCCCAAATATCTACATATACTTATCATTCACCTCATCTCATGGGTTTATACTTCCTTTGGTGTGATCCCACAATAGTGATTTACAATTTTTGGCCAAACTGGACACTGAAATAATTTTTTTCTAACTAAATCTTCACTTTCGGGCACCTATAGCAGCTAAACCATGAGGAATTTGAAGATGATGCAAACTAGAGTTTCGTGACATTTTTTCTGTAGATTCTAAATATATTTTTTTCAAAAATTTTGGAATCAGATTGCACCTCTTTTTCCATCTCCCTCAAAAACTAGTTTTTTTCAAAAAACAACAATTTTAAGGAGTGAGACTCACTGTATAACGCATAACTTTTTTTTCCATGAAGGATAAAATTCTAATTCTTTCGAATTTAGATTTGTAACTCCAATATCTAGTGCTTCAACTTGGTTAGATAGTGTTTTATTGAATATTTTTTCTTAATCAAGTTTTGAAGTCAAACCAATTACAATTTAGACATAGGCGGACCGTATAACGCGTAACATTTTTTGTATGTATCGAAATTCAATTTATTTTTTTGTTGGATCAAGGACTTCAATATCTGGTGCACTCATACTTTTTGATTTTTTTTTGATAATCTTATATTTTTCTACATGTGTAAAACAAAGAGCTTCATTTTTAGGTGAAAAACCTATGTTTAATAAAACTAAAAAAAATAGATAATAAAACCAAAACATAATAAAATTATAGTCGTTGGATAACTCGTTCCAAGGACTACCTAATTCCAATTGGTTTCGTGAAGTCTCCTCCATTTTCATCCTCAACCTGAGCTTCGAAGGGCAAAAATTCTTTTTTTTTTGGTGGCAAAGAGCAGCAAGGTGGGAAAAGGGGGATTTGCTCGAACCAGGGGGGTTCAAGAGAACTAGGGTTCATTCGAACCCCCTTTCAAAAAGGGGTTTTTATTGTGTTCTTTGGTGGGATGGTGGGAACATGCATTAAATGGGTTCGCTCAAACCCAGGTTCTAGCGAACCCTCTTCTGGTTCGTTCAAACCTATTAGTTCGTTCAAACCCCCAAAACGATTTTTTTTGGCATGAGTTCATTTTTTTCAAGTTTTCCTTCCTCGCTCCAATTGTAAACCACTTTTGTGGGTTCACCCTTTGTTGTTGAGATGAATTGGTCAATGTTGGTGTGAATATACTATTTTACCTAACTAGTTCACCTAGCAGGTCCTATTCACATGTTAAGTTTACTTAGGGATTTAGGAATCATTCTACAAGTCTTAGGTTCATGTGATTTTATCTTATGTCATTTACTTATTGTGTCCTAGATAATTTAATATTTGTTGTGCTAGTTGTCTCATTGCATAGGATTAAGAAACTTGTCACAATCTTGTCTTGTCCTATCTTTCAATCTTGCGTATATAAGCAATGCAAATCATATGAAATTCAAGTCATGTAATGCATGTAATCATATTGGGGTTTAATCAAATCCATTGTTCCAATAATCACATGATATTTTTGCTCTTGCTTCTCTCTTGTGGATGGCATCTTTTGGTTTTGCAGGTGATCCTGGAGGCTTCAATCTATTGGAGACTCTAACATGGTATTAGAGCTTCAAATTTGCAAGCCCCTTCTCAGATCTAGGAGATAATTAGGTATGAGTTTTTTATGGGTGCACTTTGGGGCAAAAAGGATCTCACTATTGAGTCCAAAAACCACATTTTCATATAAAACACTTCATATTTTGGCAAAAAATGGATTTTTTTTAAATTTTTGGGTGACTATCTTAAATTTGGTGGTCAAATGATTGTCACAGAGAATTGTGTTAAAATTGGTGTTTAAATGTGTGTCATAATAGTGCTCAATCTAGTTCGCTAGCACCTAGTCATGTGATTTACCGCTTGCCAGCCCTTAGAGGGCTTAATTTTGGACCCTCAAGCCCTAATTGGGTAATTGTTTCCACATCGCCATAACTTTTGACTCATATATCCGATTTTGGAAAACAAGATATCATAGAAAAGTTGGTTCTGAAAAAAATTAGTGGTGTAAGTCTCATTATCAAACTTTACTGTTGGAATATTTCATTTTTGCTTGAAGTTGAATATTCATCTTTTGCTCTTAAGCTCATAAATTTTTTCCTAGATCTCTGATTTTTGTGATTCTTGTGGAATTGAAAAGGTATTGAGGAGATCTATAAAGCCATCCATACACTTTTTCAAGATTCATCCCTAGGTATATTTTATTCATATTTGTTCATATTTTTATTTTGGAGGATTACTTGGGCATGTTAGCACGTAGGAAAGTTTCGTTTTGATCAAATCACTTCATTTCAAATAATTGATATGTATTGATCTCTAATTTTATCATTTGAGGAGTATATCACTATAATAATCATGGTTATGCAACTCATCTTTCTATAATCATTCTGACAAAGGACAATTATAAGTCTTGGCAAAAAGACGTCTCGACACATTGTAGGTGGCTCAATATTTTACCTCATTTTTATGGACTCATACTTGAGCCAAATATGCATTGGAATAAATCAGTTTAGGGTAATAAAAATGATCATAACATAGGATTGATTAATACAACCATTTTTGTTGACATATTTTGGTAGATCTTAGAGACTAAGTGCCCAAACACACTTTGGAATAGAATTTGGGAGATCTATGGAGATCCACATAATTATCCATTCCCAGATGATACTGCATCAGATTTCCTATTTTCACTTGATGATGTTGATAATCTACCCTTTGATGATGATACATTAGAAGAGCTTGAATATGATACAACACTTGAACATCTTGATAATCAAGAGACCTCTCCTGCAACTCCTACTCCTCCTGTTGAGATCATAAATCCATCTTTTCTTGCATCATTAGAGTTCATATTTACTTCTTTGAGAGATTCCAGTGATTCTTTTTAGTAGGTAAATAATAGTCTTTCAGATATATTTTTCTGGGATAATTAATTGACAAGTATTTCAAACTTGTTTGTGGAGTCTCACATATCAAATTTGGAGGATAACTTTGAAGGGTTATTTATCCTCTTTGATGGCAGTCCCATCATAGTTGTTGTCACATCATATTTGTCTTTGGATCTTGTTCAACATCATTACCACTTGATTTTGGTTTGTCACCTTCTTCATTGATTGGGCATGTACTTGATTTTATTGTGGCATCATCATCTACCATGGACATAGCGACATGTGAACAAATTTCAAAGACACAATATTCATACATTTGGATTCATCTTCCTTCTATTTCATATATAGAATGGGAAACATTCTTGCACTTGTACTTGTCTTGTTTCTTCCTGAGGAGAGGAATGAACTATTTGTAGGCATTGGATCATGATTTTTTCTTCAATCATTCACCATTTCTACAAGATATTACACATTGTGGGGGGGCTACATAGTCTCTCTTTCCCTCTTATGAGGGGCTGTCAATTGTATATTGGTGATAGAATTAGTCCTTGATGGGTCATGTTGATTCCTCTTGCTTCCTTCTTTCACTTTATTGTATTTTCTCTCTTTTAGGGAGGAGTTTTGTGCCACTAGGTTTTCTCATTTTCTTTAGCTACATGAGAAATTGCATTTACATGGGTACCTAACATGGCCTAGTATTCATGACCCCTAATCATCATGTTTTGCATAATTTACATTTGTTTATTTCTCCCTAAGTTGCACTTAAGGGGGGTGTTGGTGTGAATATGGTATTTTACCTAACTAGTTCACCTAGTAGATATTATGCACATGTTAAGTTTACTTGGGAATCTAGGAATATTTCTAGAAGTCTTAGGTGGACCATGTGATTTTATCTTATCTTATGTCATTTACTTTTTGTTTCCTGGGTCATTTAATATTTGCTATGTTAGTTGTCTCATTGCATGAAATTAAGACACTTATCATAATCTTGTCTTGTCCTATCTTTCAACCTTGCATATATATGTAATCCATGTACTCATATAAGGGTTTAATAAAATCCATTGTGCCCATAATCAAGCAATATTTTTTCTCTTTTTGTTCTCGTGTGGAAGGCATCTTTTGGTTTTGTAGGTGATCCTGGAGGCTTGAGTCCATTGGTGACTCTAACAATCAACATATACTTTTATCCACTCAATTAAGAGGAATTTAGCTAATTTTCTCTAAAAATAACTTTTAGTGGTAAGTAGGAGGTATTTTCCACATCATGTCAAATTGTTGACTCGTAAAATTACATGGTTGAATCCTGATAGCAATATCACAATAAATTTTAGACCAAATCATGAAAAGTGTGATTTATTTAAATCAAGATCAAATACAAGAATTTATGTTATTCCTTCAATGTCAAGGTAGAGGAATAGTACATGGCATCATTATTTATAATAATATGTAATACATAATAGGGAATGTATTTGTAGACACCTAAATTTGACCACTTATATTTAGTTAAATTTATCCTTTTTTATCTAAATATCCTCTTATTTTCATTAATTAAGTAATGTTACTATTATTTAATTAAAACTCCTAAATTCTCCTAAATCCCCAAGGTATTTAGTTAAATAATTAAATACCTTACCCTTTATTCCCCTTTTCCTCAAAGAATTAAATAAATAATACATTTATTTAATTCCTCACATGTCACATCCTCCATCACTTTTTCTTAATCCTAATCCACCTCCTAATCCCATCATTAGGGATGTGCACATTCCTAACCCATGATTAGGATGTGTCACATCCTCCAACTTTTGCAAGTTGGATCCTAATCCTCATCAGCCACCTAACCTTCCTCTAATCCTTCATCAACTAGCTTAATCAATCCCTTGGTCAACTCTCCCCATCCCCCAAGGAATTTTTAATTCCTTTTTGTCTTCCCGAGGTCCTTTTGAGGAATTTTTAATTCCTCTCATCTCCCAAGGAATATTAAATTCCTTTTATCCTTTCCATGCACATTAAAAAATAATTTTCAATTCCTTTGGTCAATCTCTTAATCTCATCCATTGATCTCTATGAATTAATCTTGACTGTTCATCCATTATCCGAGCCAAAATCTATATATCCAAAACTTAGCCATTTTTCAGCTCAGACCCATTTGTATTGGAGCATCGTTATCTTGCCAAAATTTTGAGTGAGCACACATCCAACCGAACATCATGGACAAATCTACACAACAAGAGGTATTGCATGCTGGTTTGAACTCCTCATCACCCTATCTTGAGTGTTTTGCATGGTTTTTAGTCTTTTGCTTGGTTTCTTGCATTTTTAGACTAAATTAAAAACACTGCACACATTTTTGTCACGCTTGGTGGGACCCACGTCATGGGTCTACACTTTTATGATCTCTGTTGTTTGAGTTTTGCAGGTTTAGGTTTACACGCAAGGGCGAATCCGCCCTGAACAGGCAAATTTGCATCGGAAAACAGGCGAACCTAATCATAACAAAGGTGAATTTGCACTTGGAAAATTCACCCATTTCTCAAGTTTAGGCAAATTTGAAGGTCTCAGGCGAATTTGCACCTAAAATTTTTGCCCATTTCTCAAGTTTAGGCGAATTTGCTTCCAGTTCCTGAAACAGGCGAACTTGGTCCGGTCGTAGACAGGTGAAGTTGATTAGTAGAAGGGTGAATTTTCTCAGTACAGGGGCGAACTTGCATCCTAGAACGGGCGAATTTGCCTCATACAGAGGCGAATTTGAGGTAAACCCAAGACTTAAACTTTTAATTTTTTTAGATTTCGTTTGGTTTCATTTTTAGGTACTAACTCACTAACTTGTTCGTTTGTGAGTGTGTCGGGTTTTCGCTAATGTATTGTGTAGTTGTTTCTCGTTCATCCAATACCGATAGTTCAAAACTACTAATGTTTTCCTACAGAACGATCGGTCCCAACCCTTTTAGATTAGTCTTTTTGTTGTTTTTCATACTAGCTAGGCACACATAGACTTAATTAAAGGGCCAGTTTACTTGTTTTCCATGCTTGGGAGTGACTGTTGATGTATCCAATCCCCTTGCGCCATTTGGGGATCTTGGGTGATGAGAAACCATAGTTTACTCTAGTCCAGTCATGTCTACCTAGGAGGTCCTAGTGCATTTAAGCTCTCCCCTTGTGCTACGTGCGAGCTTTGGGACCAACCAAAAATGTCTAGTATCTTCTTCCTTTAGTGGGACCTGCCTGGGATTTCATCACCTAGGGGACGATTCGAAACACGTGTTACTGACGGGGTATTTAAAGGGGGGAGACTGAAAGTTGTACCTCAATCCAGTCGCGTTGTGTTTGGCGGAGTGTTGAAGCTAGGGTGATACCTAGATAAGACATGAAGAGTTGGCCTGAGTTTCTAGTACCTCATTGGGGCTCTCAACTCATGCTTGTGATGGGTTGGTGTTCACGGTTGTGCCCCATGTACTGTGCGTATATTAGGGACTCACGAGATAGCCTTGTTCAACCTAGATAGAGACACGTGTTTTAGTCGTGGCTTGGTGAAGTGCAGGGGATGCACACCGTACCCCAAAGTTACTCACCACGTACTCCCTTGGGTTGAGATAGAAATCCTCACGGTGGACTATGATAGTCCTCAAGTGAGAGTGTGAAGGTGAGCTCGTGGCATTTTTTGATGACCCTGTGCCACTAGAATGCTAGTTATTCACCTTTGCGAGAAAGGGTGATCTAGAGAACCACCCCGGTATAACAGAGTATTAACCTTAGGTTTTCTACTCAAGGTGGTGGGTCTACATCAAGTTTGTAAACCCTTATCACTAATTCTAGGATTGTGTTGCCTGGTGTGTCTTCTTTGTGCGATACCAGTGCTTTTCATTTTCAATTGAGTCAGCTTGGCCTTTTATCTATTGTTTTTTCGTGCTTGTCGTCCTTTGCCACAATTAGCTGTTCTGCATCCTAGTCTAGTTCAGGTCATTCGTTTGGGCGAATTCATCTTTGTCAGAGGCGGATTCGCCTGTGGGTCACTTTCTCAGGCGACCTCATTTTCACCCGTTCCTTGGAATAGGCAAGTTTGTCCATCCCTTAGGTGATTCTGTCAGTCGTTTTCTGTCGAATTCGCCCATTTTCACATAACAGGTGCCCTCTCCAAGGGCGATCCTATTTTCAATCCATCTCATCTTGTCAGTCATCCTCTGTCAAATTCACCCATTTTCATGGAATAAGCGAATTTTCCCCCTTTAGGGGCGAACCTGTTGTCAGTCCGAGTCAGATTGTCCGTCTGTACTTTTCCCATCAAATTTTCCCATTCTCTTAGGACAAGCGAACTTGCCACATTCTTGGGTGAATTTTCTCTTTGTAGGGGCGATTTTTCTTCCCGTCCAAGTCTTTCGTCTGTTCGTTTCAACATTTAAGCGAATCTATTTGTCAAACAACTGATCCCATTTTTAAGCGAAGTCATTCCCCGTCTGTACTGTTCAAGAAACAGGTGAATTTGTTACCTCGTTAGGCCATTCTACAAGTCAAATCCGCCTGTTTTCCAGAGTTTGGGCAATCCTACTAGCAATTTGGATGAATTTGATGTTAGATAGGTGAATTTTCCTTTCAAATTCGCCTATTTCTGGTACCACCTGAGTTTTGGGAAAATTTGATCCCCTAGATAGGAAAATTTTCTTGGATTGGAAAATTCACCTATTTCTTGTGTCAGACCAGACAGGGGAAAATTTGATCTCCTAGATAGGCAAATTTGCTCATCAAATTCGCCTATTTCTTGTACCAGTCCAGTTTTAGGCGAATTTGACCCCTGGATAAGCAAATTTTCCTTTCAAATTTTCCTATTTCCTATGCCATCTGAAGTTTGGGAAAAATTTCCCATCAAATTCACTTGTTCTTGGTCCCATCCAAAGTTCGGGCAAATTTGCCTCCCCAAAACAGGCGAATTTGCTTCCAAGCATAGGCGAGTTTGCTCAAAACAACCCACCATATGTCTTCCTGCAATCATCATTTTCATCCATCTAAATTCATCATTTCATTAATCAAATCATACAGGTGCATCTTAGGACATCCCTATATCGCATATCCACCATCGGTTCATCAAGCCCAATCACCTAGACTTTGTTTTAGGGGTTTTGGTGCAGCAGGGACTTCCAAAGGTCATAACTTTTGACTCGGATCCTTTTGGGATGAAATTTTATAGGTGGATGCATTATGAGGTTGCATGTGGATCCCCAATGACCCTCAGTTGGTTGGCCCCCATTTTGGCACTTTTTCGGGGCTTGAAACTTTCATCTTGACCCTCAAAATGGCAATTTAGTGTTTTTTTCTAGTTTTTAAAAAGTTGTTTTTGTTAATAACTCGAAACTCATGTTTCAAATTTAGGATATTAATTGGAAATTCCTCCTACCTTAGTTTTTTGAAATTTTTGGGAAAAAACTGGACTCTCAAAGATATGCATGTGAAATTACCTAAAATGGAAAAATATGATAATTGTTGAAATTTGCCAAATCTAGCAAAATCCGATTGTCAACACCTTACGTCATCTAGTTAAACCCTTGAACTTGGTTTAGAATCAATCCCATCACATCCTCCAATCATCCTAATTTGAGCTTCAATCCAATCTAAATTTGAGCTTTAATCCAATCCAAATCTAAGCTTAACCTAAATCCCAATTTGAGCTTTATTCCATCTACATCCAAGATCTTTTGATATTGAAACAAATCTTAAGATCCCTTCTTCCATCTTCTTCCAATCCATCCTATTTATATTTTCATCATCTTTTCTTTCCTTCTAATCATTTATTCCCATACCTTCAATCCATATCTATCCCATCCAACATCATGAATCCTTATCCTTCACCAATGCAACCAAAAATAGTAGTCAAGGCAAATCCCAATTACGTTGACAATGATAACAAAAGTCTTGTTGATCAAGATGAGTATGATATAGACCCCCTTGATGCTATTATTTCTAGC
Source organism: Sequoia sempervirens (assembly GCA_007258455.2). Taxonomy (NCBI): domain Eukaryota; kingdom Viridiplantae; phylum Streptophyta; class Pinopsida; order Cupressales; family Cupressaceae; genus Sequoia; species Sequoia sempervirens. The sequence continues at coordinate 107,593 of VDFB02257477.1, forward strand.
AAGATTTCCCCAAGCATCATCCAAAATCCAATCACTCATCCAAGCTATCCCATCACACCTTCACCCACACCTCCTAGCAATCCTTATGCTACCTTTGACAAGGGATATCCGGTGTCTTCCCCATCCGTATATTCATCATATCCTTCATCTCCATCTTTCTCTTACCCAACACCCACATCCTCTTGTTCTAATCCACCATCCATGTCCTCCTATCCTAATCCACCATCTCAATCGCCCTATCCTAATCTAATATCCCAATACTCCTACTACAATCCACCACCCACATCCTCTTGTCCTAATCCACCATCCATGTCCTCCTATCCTAATCCACCATCTCAATCTTCCCATCCTAATATGCTATCCCAATGCTTCCATCTTAATCCACCATCCTAATTTTCCTATCCTAATCCAACATCCACCCCTCCTTATCTTAATCCACCATCCCAACACTCCTATCTTAATCCATCATCCCAATCTTCCCATTCTAATCCTACATCCCATCAATCTATCCTAATACAACATCCACATGTTCCAACTATAATCCACCATCCCAATATTCCTACCTTAACCCTCCATCTAATCTTGATCCCCCCACTAATCCTAATCCTTCGCCTACTCTTAGTCCTCCATCTAATCCCATCCATCCATCTAGTCCTACTCCTTCACCAATCCATAATCCTTCGTCTCTTCCCATCACCCCAACTAAGCCCATAATATGTAATTTTCTCACTCCAGATGTCCTCCAAGGAATCATGACAAATAATACATCCCCAACTCCACATCTTGAAGTCGTGGAACCATGTTGCCCCACTCCCCCATGTACAGTCACTGGTGATGAGACCCTTCTCCATCACACACCTATCATTACTGTTACCACCTCTAGCACCACCCAAACCGTTGAAACCATCAAATATACTGAATCCATTGAGCCCCCATCTCCTACTTTGAGAGTTGTCAAACCCATCGAAGACACACAAATCCAATCCACTCCTCCTACTCCTAGATCCACCCAACCCATCGAAGACACGAAAATCCAATCCACTCCTCCTACTCCTAGATCCACCCAATCCATCAAAGACATGCAAATCCAATCCACTCCTCCTACTCCTGGATCCACCCAATCCATTGAAGAAACCCAAATCCAATCCACTCCTCCCACTCCTAGTATCACCGAAATCCATCCCCATGAACTTCATGAATCTTCCATCCTTCCATCCTCCCCACTTGAGGAGTCCCTCCAACACTCCATCATCATGCCATCCACACAAGATGAGTCATGCCAAGAGCTTGATACAAAGCATACTAATGCCTCCCCTTATCCAAATGAAGATCCTACCATCCCATCTAGTCCACCTTAAGATCATAGTCCTTCATCCACTTCAACCCATGATCCCCTTGTCACTCAAGATCCAATCACTCTATTGCATGAGCCCTTATCACCCACTGCCACAAATCCAGATCCTATCATATCACCTAATCCCTCACCCAATCCCTTATCACTCACTCCTCTTGATCATGATGTTGCTATCCCATCATCTCCATCCCATGGTCCTTCATCACCACCTAACCAAGCTAGCCCAATGCCACTTTTATATCCCCTTGTACTCTTACCTTCATCCATGGTGGCTTTCTTGCAGAAGAAGAAAAAAGCATATACACCACCCATCCTCCTCCACCTAATAATGGAATCACATCATTCTTCCAAAATAACAAGCATCCTACCATAGATCGAATGCTCAAAATCATGAACTATCAAAGAAAAGGTTTAGGCCTTCATGAGCAAGGTATCTTAGTGATGCAAGAGCATCATGACAAAATTATGATTCCATTGATTAATTTTTGAAGATTGATCAAATTTTGGTATCTTTACATTGTAATAAGGTTAGATGAGTAATTTTACTCATGCATAGGTTATTAGTAGGTCATTTGGGTTAAATGTTGCAAACATGTAAAAAGTTGTCAACACAAATTGGCAAGATTGCAAAAAATGTAAAGTTGCACAATGCAACATATGGAAGATGAAAAGTCTTAAGGGTCTAGTTTGTTTGGAGTTAGTTATAAACTGAAGGGACAAGCTGGAATGCCATTAAAAAGTCCTTGGAACCATTTTGTAACTCGTGGGTGATTGAGTTTTTGGTTTTGATTAATAAAAGGCACTATTTCTGGCATGTTTGCATGAAAATTCACTGTTCTTTGATGTTGTATGACCCTGTATGGGTATATGTGCATGTCCACTTGTTTGTAAGTGATAGAATTATCAATTACCTTCCATTTTTAATTTTTTTCATGAAAATTAGTGAAGTTTTGTAAAAGTTATTATTAATTCTTTGAAAGCTATCAAAACCCTGAATTGGGGTAAACAATAACTTAAGATTTGATGTTTCTCACATTCTATCCATTGAAATTTATCATCTTTGGTGGAAAGAATCCTTATAGCATATTTTTTCATATTATGGAGGTTTTAGATCATATGGTCAAGGTTTATGTGTGAAACATTTAAGTTTAAGTCTGCACAGTCTGACAAAACAAAGCATTTGTGTTCAGTTAGGGGAATACAGCCTAGGGTTGTGAAAATATCTTTGTAAATGGACTTTTGGGTGTTTTTAAAAGCATGTACAGGTCTAATCTATCATTTTCTAAGAATTGGTTGAGTGGGGTTACATTGGGAGTCATCAAAACCAATAAGCCCTCATCTGGTCCTAGCCTAATTAGGCCTAAATTGGAACGGTAATATTCTTGTTGAGCCCTATTTTCTCAAGAAAACCTACACTCATTTTAAGATATGTTTTAAAAACATTGAAGGGGTATCCTAAATTGCAATTACAGTATGAGGATAAGGTTGGTAGATGGAGTTATCTCTAACATATGGGTTGGCAGAATATTAAAAATAGTTAAGAATTTTGTGTTTTAATGATGCAAAAAGGTGCTCTACTTGAGTGGCAGTGAACTAGAATATTGTGAAGGTATGTTTTGAAGATTCCCTAACCTAAATTTGGTGACCTAAAGGTTTTTATGATCATTTATATGCTAGTTTTGCATGACAGACTCATGACAGTCATATTTTAGGGGGTTAGAAATGAAGGTTTGAGATAGGTTTTTGACAAAATGTTTTGAATAAGGTTTGTAAAATGGGATAATGTGGTTGTGAAGAAATTTTTATACTTGTTTGTGGCAATATAAAAGTTAAATGGGCTTGGGAAATGGATGTTTCTTTGTGGGTGTGGCCTAAATGGCCTAATTGCTAATTGGACAGTCATCTTGGAGAGTTCACTTGTTGGAATTGTTTATGTTGATTGAAAGGTATGGGCCAGTGATATTGATGTTGTTTAAAGTGTTTTCAGAAGTCTTCAAGTGATTATGTGCCTTATTCTCAGTTTGATGGTTTTGAATCAAGAGTTTATGAAGGAAAGTGAGTCCTAATTTTAAGGACTAGCAAAGTTTGGTTGAGGTCAATCAGTTTGAGATTGTTTGAATCCTTTGTCATTGCATCATTTAGCCCATCCATGTCAAAGAAAATCCACATACACAAGGTCTTGGATATATCTCTCAAGACTCGCAATCCAAAACTGTTGGTACAACCTCTATACGTCCTCAACGAGCCTCCTCCAAAAGAATAGTAGGCTCTTCTCATCACTCCCCTAAACCATTTTCCACCATCCCCCCTCCATCGTATCACCTCAAAAAAACCATCCATATTCCTCCTTCATCTTCTAAATCCATTTTGGGTCCTTATGTCCCTCCATCCACCATCTCCCATCCTTCAGCTAATCCATCTATTTTGGGTCCTTATGTCCCTTCATCCACCATCACACATCCTCTAGGTACTAAGTCCATTTTGGGACCTTATATCCCAAAATCATCTCATCCATCCCATCCTATTCATCCTTTTATCCCTCCATCACCTATCCATGTCACCCATCATAAACATCCCACTCTCATGTTCCCTAATCAAGATCAACAAAGGCACGTACCTACACATCCTCCATCCACATATCATCCTCAAAATCCTACCTCCATCACTCCATTCATGTTTCCTTCACATCATCCATCTCCTTACACCCATCCCATTGCTATTAAAAGCACTTTTGATGTTAAAGTCAAAATACATAAATCTAAACATCCACATGAATCTAAAGCCCCTCATGTCCCCTTAAAAAGACATGTTAAGGAAAAGAAAAATAAAATCCAAAATCCAAATCAAACCCATAGGCCACAAAGGCCCACCAAAGCAAAAATTAGAACCATGTGGATCCCAAAGAAAAAATATGCAATGCCTTCAAATGAAAAATTTGTAACAACATCCAAAGTTGCTAATCCAAAGGCTAATCATCCACATCCTCCACCTCCTAAATCTATTTTGAGTCCTTATGTCCCAAAATTCACTACCCCATCTCCATTATCCCCACATTCTTCGTCCATAAATCCTCCTATCCTTTCACATCCACCACCATATGTGCCAATGTTGGTTCTGAAAAAATTTCCCCCTCACACATCCACCCCATCATTTCGCCCATACACTTTCCAATATCCCATCCATTATCCCCCATATCTCCCACATCAAATCCCTTTAATCCATTCTCTTGCATAATCCATTTATCCTAATAAGGTTGTACCAACATCCAATAATCACTCCACACATGGGCTCTTAATCCCTTGTATTGAACTTGATGCTTGAGTCCTTCATCCATATCCTTATCAAATATATTCTAAATCCACTTATCCACTTTCCTATCCTTATCCATCTCCATCTGCATACTATCCAAAAATCCAAAAAGTAAAAAAAAAAGGGTAAAGAAAAAAAAATCGTCTAATGGTGAAAACTTGGCAAGCAAGCATCTTGGATAAGTACCATGATGAAAACCTAGAAAACATGCCTCATGTGTAAATCCCCATCCATCTCTTTCCACACTTGGGGGCAGCTTCATGCTATGCATCCCCTTCATCCATCTCCTCCATCCCACCTATCTTCCCCATCCTACCCATCATATCCCATTTATCCCCAATCCCTCCATCCTTTTTGTGATCTTGATAAAGACAAGGGCACCTATCTATACATGCTTTGGACACATCTTGGTATACATTCCATTCATCCATACACTATTGTATCCCTTTTCCACATCTACCCACCTTCCTTGTCCACCAGTCATGCTACCATTAATATCCCTTCCTTATCCATGCATCCTATCCGTATCCATCTCACTCCCTTATTCGCCCATCCTTCTATCTTCCATCCCTCCTGCCTCATCATTCATGAAATATATCGAGTGGGGCATATTTTGGCTTTGTAACATAGTCCTTGGAGACATCATCCACCCATCATCTCATCCTTTTCATCTCTCCATCCTTATCTTCCTATCCATCCATCATAGCATCCCTTTTGTCCCCCATCCTTATCTCCCTATCCATTCATCTCTATCCTCATCCCATCTCATAATCCCTTGTCATTGGTATCTAGCTATAGGCCCCTTACTTATGCAACACAATTCCATCTATCTCATCGTCATCACTCCCACTTCTTTCGCACATTTTTTTTGTCTCTCCTATCACTTCTCATAACTCATCTCTCCATCATATCATCATCCCAATTCATCTTTTGATGATTGAGATAACTATCCCATCCCTGAGCTTCGTGCAATCATCATCATCCTATCTTATCCACCAAGTCTATCTTGTCTCATCATATCAGTTCCATCATTTTATCCGCTTATCATAGTCATCTCATCATCCTTTATCCATGGTCGGTTGTCGGCCTTTTGTCGAACTACGTTGCCCTTGTGCTTTCACGTAGGCAAGGTCGATCATTTGACCTACCCCCAAGGCTTTTGTCTGTCTAGTATTTGTCATCCATTATGGTCTCCATTGTCCTCTTTCTGCTTTTATCCATGGTCTTTTATCGAACTACGAGGGCTATGCGCTTTCACGTAGGCAAGGCTAATCTTTGATCAACCCCCGAGCCCCTAGGTCTTTAGGGTGTGTCGGTCTTGTTTCTTGTGTTGTGTCATCGAGTATGTCCTTACCTAGCTGGTTCTTAACAAATGAGATGCACTTGTATCAAAAGATCCAATCAGTTTTGAATATCCTGCATCATGTCGATCATTTAGTTTAGTCTCCATCTTTGGTCTTAACAGGATGCATCCTTCCTAATCAGACCGCATAAACCCCATCCACCCTTTTGATTATGTGGAAATGGACATTTGAGATTTATTGTGATCTTTTGATGCTTTTGGCTTTTGTTTATCATTTGAGCTCCCTATCATACCTTGTTAGGGTCGCCACAATCCATCATATCATGGTGCACTGTGACTGGTAAACATAGGGGCATATCTTGATCTTTTGTTTGTTGTTGTCTTCCTGGTTGTCCCACATAGTACGCACCAAGATCCTTGTGGTCTTGTGTTATGTTGGGACATCCTTTGTGTTTGTGATTTTCTAACATTTGCCCTACCAAAGCCCCCATGCCTTTGGGATGTTGGACTAACCTTTTGTTTGTTGTGTCAATCCCATGCACGTGATATGAAGTCGCCTTGGTTCCTCATACCCTGGTGCATAATATCTCATGCTATATCAAATTTAGTGCTCATTACATGGCAACATAATGCATAACAATTCAATTGCTTGATTTGATCACTCTCATTTCATATCCCCCATCTCTCATCCTCTATCCAAATCCCCTCACCCTCCATCTTTCTAATCCATTCATCCTTCATCACTCATCCTCATTTATTTATCCTATTTATTTTCATCCCTCCCCTTTCTTCATCCTCATCATATCATCATCTCTTCAATCTTCTTAGGATAATATAGATTGGTTATTCTAAGCATCTTTTTCTTCTTATATCTCAATCCAATCCCAACCTCATCCATTCAATCTAGCACAAACCATCTAATCATATCCTTGGTCTTGTTCCCAACCTTGCTACAAGCCTTGATCCAATCATCATCATCGTCATTAGCATTGGGATGTCTCCTTCCCTATCCTTTGGTGTTGTTTTAGGATGTATCCTTCCCTCATCAACAACGTTTTCATCATCATCGGGATGTCTCCTTCCCTATCCTTTTGTGTTGTTTTGGGAAGTATCCTTCCCTCATTAACAACACTCTCATCATCATTATCAGGATGTATCCTTCCCTATCCTTTTGCATTATTTTGGGGATATATTATTCCCTCATCAACAATGTTCCACCCATCATCAATCCATTTTGTCTTGTAGCTTGACTAGGGCAACATCACATTTGTTCTTCAATCTATTTGTGCTCCCCTTCTCCTCATATTCTCTTCCTAATCTCCTATTGCTTATCATCCTCCCTTATCCATCATTTTGCATTATCTTCCCCATCTCCCCTTTCATCATCTCATCCATTTCGAGAGCACACCCGTGTTCTCTTCAACTCGCATGTCCTCTCGAGAGGGCACCCTCAATCCCTAATCTTCATCTTCCCTCCTATCATTTGTCTTCCTAGTCACTCCTTTGAATGATTGGGGCATCTTTCCCAATCTAATCATCTTCTTCCTAGTGTTATCTTTTAATCTTCTTTGAAATGATGCTACTTCATAACACCATCTCAAAGAGGGGAAAAATGTAGACACTTAAATTTGACCACTTATATTCGATCAAATTTATCCTTTTTCATCTAAATATCCTCTTATCTGCATTAATTAAGTAATGTTACTATTATTTAATTAATACCCCTAAATTCCCCTAAATCCATAAGATATTTAGTTAAATAATTAAATACCTTACCCTTTATTCCCCTTTTCCTCAAAGAATTAAATAAATAATACATTTATTTAATTCCTCACTTGTCACATCCTTCATCACTTTTTCTTAATCCTAATCCACCTCCTAATCCCATAATTAGGGATGTGCACATTCATAACCCATGATTTGGATGTGTCACATCCTCCAACTTTTGCAAGTTGGATCCTAATCCTCATTAGCCACCTAACCTTTCTCTAATCCTTCATCAACTAGCTTAATCAACCCCTTGGTCAACTCTCCCCATCCCCCAAGGAATTTTTAATTCCTTTTTGTCTTCCCAAAGTCTTTTTGAGGAATTTTTAATTCCTATATCATCTCCCAAGGAATATTAAATTCCTTTTCTCTTTCCCAAGGAATATTAAATTCCTTTTATCCTTTCCATGCACATTAAAAATGAATTTTTAATTCCTTTGATCAATCTCTTAATCTCATCCATTGATCTTTATCAATCAATCTTGATCGTTCATCCATTATCCTCCAAAATCTATATATCCAAAACTTAGCCATTTTTTAGCTTGGACCCATTTTGTATTGGAGTGTCGTTATGCTGCCAAAATTTTGAGTGAGCACACATCCAACCAAAAATTGTGGGAAAATCTACACAACAGGAGGTATTGCATGCCGGTTTGAACTCCTCATCATCCTATCTTGAGTGTTTTGCATGGTTTTTAGTCTTTTGCTTGGTTTCTTGCATTTTTATACTAGATTAAAAAAAATGCACATAGTATCTACAATAGTCATCTTAATAAATACTTCCATGAGATCTTTCCTTCTATACGAGTGGACTATTGCTAAATGAGAAGTAACCAAAATTGTTAAAGTTGTGATCCGCCAACCCCATATGCTTTCTATAAGAGTTGGTATAGAATGCTCTATTTAATACATTATTTGGCTGAAGATTGTATCCACCTAAGATCTAGGAACTTCTATGAGAGTACAAGAGAGATCAACTATGAAATAATAATGGTATTCTATCAAAGGATGCAAATGATAGATTACAATTAGATCGATTCACAAATGAAGACCCCTTGGTTATATATCCAAGGTGAGACAGGCTTAAATAAGGTCATGACAAGTGTTTTAATCCTATATCATGAGACAACAAACATTAAATTACCTAGGACACAAAGTAAATTACATAAAATAAGATAAGATATAATGCCAACTAATACTTCTAGAAATATTCTTAGGACCTAAATAAACTTAACATGTCAATATGACTTACTAGGTGAACTAGTTAGGTAAAACACCATGTTCACACAAACAACCCCCCTTAAGTGCAACTAGGGAGGAAAAAACCAATGAAAATGATACAAATATTATGATGGGTCTCAACTACTAGGCCATGTTAGGTACCCATGTACAAATGCAATCTCTCAAAAATAAAGAAAAGGAGAAAACTAATGAGCCTAGTTTTTTGTCCAATTTTGGGTAGAATCTATAGTTTATTTGCTGGCAGTTGTCATGGAATTTGATGCTAAATGTTGATATTTTCATAATGTTTCCCTCAAACCATAGACATTGGGCTTAATCCTATTTCTACAAGTTTTAATGACATTGGAATATTATGTGGATTATCTATATTGATTTTGCATGTGGTTAATGAATGTTCCTTAAGGTAGTTATAGATATGCAGTTATTGTGCGTACTGAAATTGTCATGCAAATTTAATTTGAGGATGCTAAGTTGAGAAGACATCGCCAGCTGGGCATGCACCATAATGCCTAGCAAATGAATCGCTCAAGGTCAAAGAAGGTCGATGGCAAAAGATTCCTCATGCAAACCAAATGTAACTGCCTTGTAGTGGACTTTAATGATTGAGCAGACACAAGCATTACTATTGTGCTAAATCTGCATTTGGACATGCATGTTTGACCAAATTCCATGCACGCATAACCGCCACCACTCCACTTTCTCTATTTTCCCTAAATGGTGTCCTCCCAGTCGTGGAGTTGACTACCTTGTCTAATTGATAGTATAAATAAAGATCTGATGTTCCTTCTTAAGGGGTTGCACGATTTGATATTGTACTTGCACTCTCAAGTTTTTAGTAATACAAATATATTACTCTTTTGTACTCATGATTTATAGTGAATAAAATAAAGTTTTGAGTTCAAGCATCTGAGTTCTCATTAGTTTTAGAGGATACTTATCCAAGGGGGCCCACTTGGTGAGTAATCTATCCTATTAGTTTAGTATTACTTGTTGTTTAGTAATTAGTTAGAAATATGACACCAATTGTTCCTGCAGCCACTAGAATTCCATTATGTGATTGTTCCTGTAGCCAAAGCAGACATAGTAGTGCCCTATTTGTTGCTCAAATTTTCATTCATGCTATGCATTTTAGTTTGATGTAGTTGTTGATTGATGATTGGTATTTATGGTATTCCCTTCTAAGCAATTTACTTTCAGTATTGTGAGTTCGTTAGCTGTAGAATGAAAATGGCTACTTTGGGTTCCTAGTGCACATATTGTGCTGACCCATTTCAAGTTCATGTCCCGGGGTTGACAAGTTAAATGCACCTTCATGATGATTGAAATAGCTATTTAGGTTAGATGTCCAATCTCTGAATTATGGATGTAAGGGCTTAGTTATTAAATCATTGTAGGAGGCCAACATTTTTGGCACCATTGTTGGGGATGGTGTCAAACTAGGGAGTTCTTTGGAGTCATTGGTAGTTTTTCTTGCTGTAGTATTTTTGGAAGTTGTTCTTAGTATATCTTCATTTAGGAAGTAATAACCCCCCTTATTCTTTACCAATTCTTTGTGTGAGCTGGTTGATAGTGAGTGATATCGCATGCATAGAGGAAGGAGAAGGGATGTTTATGGGAGATTCCTTCCCAACAATCCTAATCCATTTTAGCTAGTTGAATATATGAACCTGCCAAGAGAAGAAGAAGAAGATCCACATCCCTTTGCTGATGCATTTCCTGATCTTACTAGCTTTGAAGTCTGCTCTGAAGACCAAAATCAGAGTGAGAACCCCTTTGCTTTGGAACTACATCAAGCAGGCATGGGTGATGCAAATTGGAATAGACCTAACCAACCAACTTTTCCTTTCCCCATTTCCCATCATAATGAAGTTGACAACATCAAGAACATCCCTGCTTCAACACTCCAAGTTTTATGGACTTGTCACAGAAGATCCTGATACCTTTTTGTTTGAGTTTGACATACTCTATAGAAGTTATGATTATACTACTGATGCCCTTAGGCTTAAGCTATTTCCTACCACTCTGAAAGAGGCTGCATTAAGATGGTTCATGAGCCTAGGAAAAGATACTATGAAAACTTGGGAAGACATGAAGACAAAATTCCTTGAGAAATATAAGGAATATTGCAGGGGCAACAACATGAGAGGAGGTGACATTTTTAGGATGCAACAAAAGGAAGATGAGAGCCTAGAAGATTATATTGCAAGATTTCTATTTTGCCTACAAAAATATCTACACCATACACTCAATGAAGACTCACAAAAGTTGTGTTTCCTGAGAGGAATCAATGATAGTTGCACTGATGCCTTGGACCTCATGGGAGGAGATATTTCCCAAGTTTCTTGGGAAGATATCAAGAAGATATGCCAGAGCTACTCTAGGGCAGATTCAAAGAAAGGGAGAGCTTACCAATCTTCCATGGGTAAGTCAACTACCGATGGAATTTCAAGAATGGAGATTACTCATTTGTTGGTAGACTTCAAGCAAGACATTATAAATAATCTAGCTACTCAGCTAGATACACTTCAGGCCAAGAAGAAGCAAGAGGAGGCAGAGACAATGTTGAAAGAGTATTGCCCCCATTGCAGACAAAAGAAGAGGGACTGTAGATGCAAGATGGTAGCTACTCTTGAAAGCAACAAATTTCACCTGAGTTCAAACCAATCCAAATTGAAGAAGACCAAGTCTATTATGTTGCACAAAGGAAGCCTTGGGCTCTAAGACAGGGTATGCCACTGGATCCACTATCTTATGTTGTGCCATATTTTAATTCCTATTCATCTGGTAACCAATGGCAAACTCCATATCCATCTAGCTATGGAGGATATCCACCACAGCCTTGGAGTAACCCTCCAAATGCTTGGCCCAATCATCAAAACTCTTCACCCCAGTGGCAACAACCTCAGGGGAATTGCCATCAATTTTAAGGGCATTGGTAGCCACCTCTAGGAAATTGGCAGCAAACAAATCAATAGAGGGGAGGACAACAATGGCCTTCCCAGACAACCAGTTACATGCAACCACCTTCTTAGCCCCAGTAGCCTACTATAATGCCTCCACTTGCTAATCCAAGCTCAAATGCACCTAAACCTACTCAGCTACTAGCTCAGCCCACACCCAATCCAAATAACAAACCACAACAATAGCCTGCATACTCTGCTAATTCAAACCAATTCCCTGCATATGCTATGAGTGTAAGTGACACCCACTTGTGTTTAGGAACTACTCTACCAGCCTCTTCCAAGCCCATTATCACTTAGCTTCCTGTGGAAGAGGAGGAGGAACCTCTGAATGATCCCATTCAACCAAGTGTACTTAAAAATCCTAAACCAGTCCAACTCAAGCAGACTAAACAAGAACCACCATTTCCTCAGAGATTGGAAGTTGCCAAGAAGAAGGAAGAAAATGAGGATACAAATTTTGACATCTTGGATCAGCTGAAGCATATATGTGTCCAGATACCTCTATTTCAGGCCATAAAGGATGTCCCAATTTATGGCAAGACAATCAAGGAAGCATGCCTCAAGAAGTTAGGTAGGAAAAAGAAAGACCCAACTACAGTTCATGTGGTGGGATAGCTAGCTGACATCATGCTAGGAAAAGTAACTATCCCCAAGTATAATGACCTAGGTAGTCCTATGGTAATAGTTGTTATAAATATGATCCAAATTAAGAATGCTCTGATTGATTTAGGGGCAACAATAAATGTAATGACCAAGGACATCCTATAGAAACTAAACATTGCAAGCATGATATCTACTCCTACTATCCTACAGATTGCTGATAACTCTATTGTTAAGCCTGATGGTGTAGTGGAGGATCTTGTAGTAGTTTTAGACTCTTGGGAGTACCCATCAGACTTTATGATTCATTCTTCTAAAGCTACACTAGGCAGGTATCTAATTATTCTTGGAAGGCCATGTTTAGCAACTGAAAATGCATATATTGGATGTCAGTCAGGTGACATGACCATTTCAGATGGGAAGAACACTAAAAAATTTGTTCTTTATCCTCCTGCTTAGCCATCTCATGATGAAGATAATCTTGTATGGCCACATGTTGGTGAAGAGGCCGAGGAAGTTAATTATGTGGCGCAGCTTATGATACTAGGCAAAAGCTATTTCATGCAACTCCAAGATGAGGATGAAGTATTGGCTAACATAATTCAGAACCATTATGAAGTGGAAGAAGCATCATCTTCTCATTTTGCTACTCTAGTCAAGACACTTCTGCCTGCTCTTTCTGCAACCACTATTCCTGTAGCCACTGTTCCTGCAACCATTGTTCCTTCAGATAGACTTCCTGTAGCAACAGGTATGTCCCATACATTGCTGCCATATGAACTAAAGGTACCATGTGTTAATGAAGCAACCATGATAGAGTTAACTACAAAAGTACAGGTGTCAGAAGGAAAATATCTGAATGTTAACAGTAAACTAAGTGAAGAACAACAATTGTTGTTGGAAAACTTATTAAGGACCCATCAACATGCATTTGCATGGGATTATCATGGTATGAAGGGATTGGACCATAAAATTTGCACACATAGAATTTACATCAAAGATGATTGCACCCCAGTAAGACAACCACAAAGAAGAATTAACCCTGCACTAAGAGAAATTGTAAAAGGGGAACTGCAAAAATTACTAGATGTAGGATTTATCTACCCCATTTCAGATAGCCAGTGGGTGTCTCCATTAGTGATTGTGCCCAAGAAAATGAGGGAAATGGTGAGTTTGTGTTGATTACAGGGAACTTAATGCTGCCACCAAGAAGGACCACTTTCCCTTACCCTTCATTGATCAAGTTTTGGACACACTTGTAGGAAAGTGATACTTTTATTTTCTAGATAGATCTAGCAATTACAACCAGATCCAAATTGCACCAGAGGATAAGGAGAAGACCACATTTACCTGTCCATGGGGGACCTATTCCTATTTGGTACTCCCATTTGGCTTATGCAATGCATCTGCAACCTTTCAGAGGGCAGTCATTAGCATATTCTCAGACATTTCTCATGATTGCATGGAAATTTATATGGATGACTTTACAACTTATGGTGTTGATTTTAATCAAGCGTTGGAAAATCTCAAGAGAGTCCTACAGAGATGTGAAGACCAGAACTTTTCCTTCAACAGTGAAAAGTGCTTCATGATGATGTAGGAAGGTGTAGTTCTTGGCCACTACATCTCCCACAAGGGAATTCAAGTAGATCCTGCAAAGATTGAGGTAATCACAAATCTGCCCACACCTACAAAACATAAGGATGTTAGGAGTTTCTTGGGTCATGCATGATATTATAGGCATTTCATCAAGGATTTCAACTCGGTAGCAGTACCATTGTATACTTTTCTCACTAAAGATGCTGAATTCCAGTGGACTAAAGCTTGTGACAAGGCATTTTCTGACTTGAAGGCAACATTGACTCATGCTCCTGTACTCAAAGGGCCTAATTGGGAACTTCCTTTCCACATCCATACTGATGCATCAGATTATGCCATAGGAGCAATCTTATGACAGAAAGGAGCTATTGAAAATTCCATTTACTTTGTTAGCAAAAATTTACAAGGAGATGAATTCAATTATATAGTGACAGAGAAAGAAATGTTGGCAGTAATCTATGCATTGAACAAATTCAGACATTACATAATAGGTTACCAAATATTTGTGCACACTGATCATGCAGCCATTAGATATCTCATGAATAAACCTTTGATCACAGGTAGGCTAGCAAGATGGTTATTGTTGATGCAAGAGTTTGATATAACCATTGTGGATAAGCTAGGGAAGGCCAATGTTATTGTAGATTTTCTTTCAAGGTTGACTACATCAGAAGACAATCAACCCATAGATGAATATTTTCTTGATGAACATCTATTCTCCCTCAATATACAAACACTTTGGTATGCTGACATAGCCAATTATTTAGTCACAGGTAGAGTTCCTTCTCACTTCTCTCCAAAAGAGAAAAGGGCACTCATTGAAAAATCTTTTCCTTTCTCCTGGATTGCTAGATGTTTGTTTTATACTGGACCAGACCATATCATGAGGAGATGTGTGAGAGAAGATGAGACAAATGACATTTGCATGCATGCCACAATGAACCATAGCTATTCATAGAAAGGATTGGGAAAATAGATTACTAGAAGCTGTTTGGGCCTATAGGACAACTTGGAAAATAACTACATGCTTCACTCCATTTGAGTTGCTATATGGAAAGACAACCATGATGCCCATTGAATTTGAATATAAGACTCTTCAGACTGCAGTAAATTTGGGGATGGATATTTCTGAGGCACATAGAGAAAGAATCATGCAACTAAATGCTTTGGATGAGATAAGGAGAGCAACCCTGCATCATACAAAGGTAGTGCAAAATCAGAGAATCAAGTGGCATGAAAAAATTATCAAGGACAAAAAATTCCAACCAGGAGATTGGGCCCTGCTCTATGACTCAAGATATTAGGACAATGTAGGAAAATTGCAGACAAGGTGGCTAGGACCATATGAAGTCGCTGAGGTCTTTCCTAATGGAACTGTTTAGCTTACTACCATTGACCCTATCTGATTCAAGTTACTTGTCAATGGTTATCGCCTCAAATTATATCACAAGCTAGCTTCCAAAGAAGAGTTCCTGCAACAATTCACCCAACATTCAACACCCAAGCTTCCTGCAGCTGAAAGAAGTGGACCTACTGTCCCTCCTTCTGGCTAATTAAGGTACATACTTGTCATAATAAAGACTTCTGCTCTTGTGGAAGTCCATTTCTTCACCCATCCGCCCATTCACCCATCCATCACCACCTTTCTCTCTCTTCCATCACTTCATTCTACCTCACCTCATTCCACTTCATTTTCATTAATCTCTCAATTTATTCCCTAAAAAGGCAAACAATACTTTCTCCACAATCTTTGCAACAAATCCTCCACACATTCAGGTATGTGTACATTAATTTCTATCTTTTAACCATCTTTTAAGTGCATTCATTTAACTACTGTATGCTAGTATAGATGTTCACATAACATGTCATTATTCCCTTTCAAATCACCACTCCCATCTCGCATGTGCGGACACGTCCAAATTTAGGTTGGAGGGGGAAAGAAAAAGATGCAAATATATTGCCTATGTGTCAATTTATGCTAGGCTACGTCAGAAAATTTAAAATGAGCTGATTTGAAATATTAGTGAGAGGATGACTCACATGTGTGAAGTGACACAAACTACAACCGCCATTTCTTCCTATCATAATTCTCCTTTATCACTCATTTTTTTGCCATTATTGACCCTGTCGTAATCTTGAGTTGCAAACAAAAAGGTAAAACAAAAGAAAGGGAAAATTTAGTCGATATTGGCACTAGAAATTTAGCAGGTATTGCAGGAAGGTGTTTGGCTTTCAAGCAGGAATTACAAGAAGGAAATTTTGCAGAGTGATAGTTGATTGCAGACAATGGGAGGAGGGCTAATTCGAAATGAGCCCTCAATTCATAATGTTTTATTGTAGGATGCACAATGCCTAGCCGAATTTAGAAATAGTGGATGGTTAGATTACTTCTAGAAGCTGGATGGCTTTGATGAAGAGATTGCACTAGAATTCACCCATACATTTTTTGAAGGAAAATCCACAGTAAAAGGGTTGGAGGTTGTGGCAATTGAGGAAAGAATTGTAGCGGTTACAGGGTTACCTGTTGATGGCGAACATTACCCTACCCCCAGAGACGCTAGGTCAGCTAGGGCCGAATTTACAGTACATGGTGACCCTTCAATCAACTTGGATAAACAGGGTGCAAAAAGAACCTCTCTGCCCAAACCATGGAAGCAGGCAATCGATAGAAAGAAAGGTGCCAAGTTCTAAGAAGAGGAAGGCTGACACTATTCATCTTGTAGCCAAAGAAAAATGTGAGAACCCTCCTAGGAAATCAAGACCAGTTGGTCCATCGTTTGGTATGCCTCCATGAGAAAGCCCTAAAGAAATACCATAGGAGGATATAAAAGCTCCAATGGGGTAGGAGAATGTCGAAGACGAAGACATATTTGAGAGAGCATCAAATATAACACTGGCCGATCTTGCTAACATTGTAGAAGAGTTTGAAAATAAGGATTTCCTGTAGCATGAGTAAGAGGTCCTGCAACAATAGCCAGAACTAGAGCAAGATTTCTTGTAGCCACAACAAGAACAAGAACAGGAGATCCTGCAACAAGAAGTGGGAGAAGAAACAATACCCCTGCAGCCAGAGACAATTGGATAGCCTGAGTCCATGCAGATAGTACTATATGAGGAGCAACCATTGACAAAAATATTGGTAGGAATTCATAATCCTCCTGATTTTATAGTACATATGCCACTTTTGAATTTATGGAAAGAAATACAAAGGAGGGAGGAAGAATGGAAAAAGGAAAAACATAAATTGAAAAAGGAAATACAAAAGAGGGATGAGGAGATTGAAGATAAGGATGCATAAATTGCCACCTTGAAGAAGAGGGTGGATGATATGGCAACCTTGGTACCACAAATTTTGGAATGTAGGACCCCTCCAGGGGTCTATGGTCTGCACCTGAAGGAGAGATATCTCTCTTTTAAGCTGTCAAGGATTGTCTCAGGTTTAAATCCTTCTATTGACACTCCTAATGATTTTTTCAATGCTAATCAAATTGTTTCCCTTGAAATGAAGAATTTTCTATGTGAGTTTTACTTGCATAATTATGTTGTAACTCAAGACCATGATTGGAATCCATTGTTGTATGTTGGGGATGTCCAATTAAGGGCATTTATGTCTTGGGTACAAAATGAGATTAGTTGGGGACAACAAGATGGAGTTTATAAGCAATTGGAGTCTAACATCCCTCTGTCCATTAGGACTGAATTAAGCAACCCAAAGGATATTTACAGGGAATGGCTTAAAATGCTTCTCAGACCTAGTTATGGAAACATGATCATGCCTTGGATTGAGGTAGTTTATAGTGAGTATGAGGTAAAGGCATCAAAAAAGGAGGAAATTATGAGAAGATACCTATCACAAAGATGGAATAGCCTAACTGACGAGTTGAAACATGTTGAACCCCATTCCATCCACAATTATGCTGCAACACTAAAAAGGATTGATAGGTATATTCAGATTGGGAGAATGAAGGGGTGATTTTGGCTTCCCCTGACTTTCCAGCCACCCATTCTCATGTGGTCCGTGCCAAACTTCAGGTTCTACCAGTATGACATTACTGCAGAGAGACAAAGATGGAGCAGATTGGATAGATTGAGAGGATTCTATTGGGACCCTAATTCATGCTCAACAAATACTGACATTGGACAACTATCAGTTGCAAATTTTAGAGCTTTGACCAAGCAGAAGAACAACCCTTCCCCTACTAGAGGACCAACAAAGCGTTAGGTTGGGGGGAGTGACAAGCCTAGTTTTTGGTCCAATTTTAGGTAGAATCTATTGTTTATTTGCTGGCAGTTGTCATGGACTTTGATGTTAAATGTTGATATTTTCATAATGTTTCCCTCAAACTATAGACATTTGGCTTAATCCTATTTCTACAAGTTTTAATGACATTGGAATATTATGTGGATTATCTATATTGATTTTGCATGTGGCTAATGAATGTTCCTTAAGGTGGTTATAGATATGCAGTTATTGTGCGTACTAACATTGTCATGCAAATTTAATTTGAGGATGCTAAGTTGAGGGAGACACCGTCAGCTGGGCATGCACCGTAATGTCCAACAAAGGAATCGCTCAAGGTCAAAGGAGGTCGACGACAGAAGATTCCTCATGCAAACTAAATGTAACTACCTTGTAGTGGACTTTAATGATTGAGTAGACATGGGCATTATTGCTGTGCTATATCTACGTTTGGACCTGCATGTATGACCAAATCCCATGCATGCGTAACTGCCGCCACTCCACTTTCTCGGTTTTCCCTAAATGGCATTGTCCCAGTCGTGGAGTTGACTGCCTTGTCTAGTTGATAGTATAAATAAAGATCTAATGCTCCTTCTTAAGGGGTTGCACGATTTGATATTGTACTTACACTCTCAAGTTTTCAGTAATACAAATACATTACTCTTTTGTACTCATGATTTATAGTGAATAAAATAAAGTTCTGAGTTTAAGAATTTGAGTTCTCATTAGTTTTAGAGGATACTTATCCAAGGGGGCCCACTTGGTGAGTAATCCGTCCTCTTAGTTTAGTATTACTTGCTATTTATTAATTAGTTAGAAATTTGGCACCGACTGTTCCTGCAGCCACTAGAATTCCATTCTATGACTATTCCTGCAGCTAAAGTAGATAGAGTAGTGCCCTTTTTGTTGCTCAGATTTTTATTCGTGCTATGCATTTTAGTTTGATGTAGTTGTTGATTGATGATTGGTATTTATGGTATTCCCTTCTAAGCAATTTACTTTCAGTATTGTGAGTTTAGTTGTAGAATGAAAGTGGCTACTTTGGGTTCCTAGTGCACATACTGTGCTGGCCTATTTCAAGTTCACGTCCTTGGGTTAACAAGTTAAATGCACCTTCATGATGATTGAAATAGCTATTTAGGTTAGATGTCCAATCTCTGAATCATGGCTGTAAGGGCTTAGTTATTAAATCATTGTAGGAGGCCAACAAAAACCTCGTGGGATAAAACTCCTCCCCAAAAGAGAGATGAAAACATAATTATTTCATTGAGGAATGAGAAGGATAAAACCCCATGCGAGGAAAATACCCCCAATAAGAGAGAAGAAGAGACACCATGCAACCCCACCTTAATGTAGATTCACTTGCAAGGATGGTAGGTGCTCAAAATTGAATGCTAAAGATGATCCAATCTTGTTGAACAAGATTCCTCCCCTTAGGAAGAAACAAAACAAAGATGGTGTACAAGATGTACTCCTAGTTCTGAAAGGAAGATGAGGGATGTTTGAATTATGCTTATGTGTATCCATGTCGATGCCAAAAGTTGACATCCTCCAAACAAGTGTTGTAGGCCACACTGATGAGGAGAACAATCCAAAATCTAGTGCATAGATGATTGTAGAACACAATCCAAAGATAAAGATATATCCTCTGAAGATAAAGAAGCCTCCTCCAAATTCTACTCAAAATAATACACACTCATGTCAAATAGTAAAGAATAATAATGTACAAAATGAACAAGAGCATTAGAGTGTTCCCTCACAACAACCAAATAAGAATCATATCCATCAAAGAGAAGATGAATGCAATCAATGGTGTCTCCCAAATCTAAAATGTCAAGACTCTTCAAATAAACCTCCAATATCTATCAAGTATTCATCCCAACTAGCCATATCTAAAAAGTAATGTATGCATTGTTGCACTGAATCACAAGAAGCCAAAATAGTGGCAACACAAGCATCATTAGAAGCAATGGTAGATGAAGGAGATGGAATATCACCACATGTCCCTAGAACCTCATTATATGAAAGAATACCAAGATTCTAATAACCATATTGAATCTCCTCAAAGGTATCCATACTAGATTCTTGAATGTGAACATCAGCTAAAGGAACAATAGGAGAAAAATGTGAGAAGGTGTAGACACAAGATTGATGATCAACCTCCACAATTGCAACTATATTTCTACTATGCAAATCCTGGATTATGATGGAATCTGGTGTGAACTCAGTACTCTTGCTTGCTCCACCATGTGTGATCTGATATATAGAAAGGATATTGGTTGACAATGAAGTCACACTAAGAAAATTATTAAATGAGCTACATCATCCATGTCAATAAATCCCTTCCCACAAACAAACATATATGTGTTGTTGGCCATCAAGATATGTGGTGATGAACGAAACTCAAATAAACAACATATACACTCTTATGAAGCCATGTGATGTGAAGTTCTTGAATCAAGTATCAACCTCTCTAACTCAAAATTTTTGACTGCAACAAGTGTTTGCCCCTTATGTCTCTAAATTTGATGATGAAGAAGAAGATGAACCTCCTGACGTTGTTGAAGGTGAACTGATTTTATTATTCTTAAGAAGATGCTTCAACTCATCAATCTATTTTGAATAACATTGATGTTCATCATGCCCTATTTTATTACAATATGCACACTCAATACTCTCCTTCTTAGATGATTCCCCTTAAGAGGGAGAGGATTCAAATTCTTTGCGTAGCTTGTTATTTTTATTCTTTTACTTCTTTTCAAGATTCCATAATTATTTTTGTACCTTAGGCTCACTAGCCACTAATGCTTTTGGTTTAGAAGACTTGGTTGGACCAATATGAATTAACTTATCTTCCTCTTAGATTAGGATATTTTCAAAGTCATCAAACTTAGAATCAACATATGATGCTCCCATAGAAGGCCAAAAACAAACACTAAATACTTAGGACCAAGCTTGGATAACACATTGAGAATCAAGTGTAAATCCTCATTTTCAATATTGCAATCTTTTAACTATGTTCTTAGTTGCTTAATCTTGGAGATGTAGTCTTGGATATGGTCAAAACATTTTAGATCAAAATTTGACAAATTATTGTCAATCTGATATCCCCTAATCTTATCAATTTTACCATATAAGTTTTCAAAAGTATCCCAAGCCTCCTTAGGTGTTTTGCATGATTCAGTATGAAATTGTAAATCAAAAGAGACTAATGAAAATATGCATCCAAGTGTTTTACCATGATCAATCTCTCATTTTTCCAATTCTTTAGCATTAGTAGGTTGAGAAATGGTTTATTTTAGATGGCCTATATAACTCTTTCCCATGAGATAATTCCATACTTATTTTCTCCATGAAGCACAATTATATGGATTTAGGAGTTCAATTTGAGATTTCTCCATTACATGAACACATAACAAGCAAAATAAAGCAATCAACTACCACAAGATTACGGCCCCCCAAATTACTCAATCAAGAACCCCCCTAATAATATATGATCTAACACTTTATGATCGAAGCGATTACAAGTACCACTTGCAAAAAACAATGAAGTGGACTTGATCTTAGTGCTTACATATGCCAAATTTTTCCATAAACTCAAAGTATAATGCTTACATGGAATGAGACTGGTTTGATCAAACCATTGCAGAATACATGAAAAATTATACACTTTTAAAAAAGTGAACAAAAAAATGTTATCATAGGAGCAATAATGGAGCCCCAAAAGTTTTCAAAATGAGAATGAATCGACAACACTTGTGAGAATCTAAAATTTATAGAAAATACAAACACCAAAATAAAAAATAAATTGCACCACTATGAAGAGCACAAAATTATACCCCAAATTAAAAAAAGTTCTCAAAAAAAGAAGGTCAAATGACTGAGTTATGGTTGTTTGAAGTCAAACTATAAATTCAAAATTGTTGATGGAGAGGGGGGAAAATTCGAGTGACTTGTTAACACTCATTTGGTTGTCAAATTTAAGACAAACATTTGATTGTCAAATTTAAGATAGTATTTTTTACAAGAATTTGACTTTCAAATCTAAGACAATTCTTGATGATGATCGTTTGGCCCTCAAATTTAAGATAGTTGCATAAAAATAAAAAATCACCAAAAAAAATTATCATAAAAATAAAGCATTATTATGAAAATAGGGGGTTCTAGGCCTTTTAAGTGTGATGGAAAGGTCACGTTTGACCCAAAATGCTTTGAAATGACAACTACTTGCTAGATCCGAATGAACCTTCCTCTTCAAACCCTCATAGATCTTGCCTCAAATGTCTAATTTCAATGAAACAAAAGGAAAATTTGATTTTATTGGACCCTCTAAACTCAATGGTGAGCTCAGATGGGCACTAACAAGCTCCAAAATGAAGCTACAATATATATCCACAAAGAGGAAACACCCAAATCTGGTATTTCTTTTAAGTTTTTTTTAATTCTCCAAATCATCATTTAGTGCAAGAGAAGAGCATACTCAACTTTTCAAGATCCACCAAGATTTGCAACTTAGATCTCTCGATTAAGACTATCAAGGAGAAATCCCACATGCTTTGATACCATGTAAGAGTTGGTATAAAATGCTCTATACCATGCAATATTTAGCTAAAGGTTGTAGCCACGCAAAATCTAGTAACTTCTATAAAAGTACAAGAGATATCAGCTATGAAAGAATAATGTTATTCTATCAAAGAATGCAAATGATAGATTACAATTGGATTGATGCACAAATGAGAACCCCTTGGTTATATAGCAAGGTGAGACATATGATTAGACAAGATCATGACAAGTGCATTAATCCTATATCATGAGATAACAAAAATTAAATTACCTAGGATACAAGAAGTAAATGACTTAAGATAAGATAAGGCCTAATGCCAACTAATGCTTCTATAAAGATTCCTAGGACCTAAGTAAACTTAACATGTGAATAGGACCTACTAGGTGAACTAATTAGGTAAAACACCATATTCACACCAACATGGCATCATTGTTTATAATACTATGCAATACATAACAGGGAATGTATCTACAATAGTCATTTGATTAAATGCTTCCATGGGATCTTTCCTTCTATGTGAAGGGACTATTGCTAAATGAGAAGTAAAAAAAAATGCTAAAGTTATGATCCACCAACCCCATATATTTTCTTATAATCATCTCTCCAATGCAATAAGCTTAATATTTACTTCAAAGTATCCAAACAAATTGCAATCATATGTTATTAATGCTTATTTAATAATGACAAACCAAAAAACTAATTAATAATAACCAATAGCATGCTACTTTAGCACATGTCTAGGCATTTAACTAATTTTAGAGGTGGAAAAAACATGGTCACCATTATGTTTTCCCATTCATCTGATGGCTTTAATGTAAGAACCTACATTACAACTATCTATTGCACTAATGACCTTAATTTGTATATGAAAATTTCACCTCTTGCAATTTCTCAATAGCCATTGGGACATTATCATCATCATAATTTGATTTATAATTATTCTACATTACTTGCAACTATAGAACATATTTGAACAATTCATAATCATGATTAACATAAATATTTTCCAAATAATAAATGATGTCTTGGATTGTATTATCCTAGTTTATTGTAAAATTCGCTTGTATTTAAAAATCCTAAAACATGTATATGATCATGGAGTTATCTTCTATATGTTCTTCATATTATACATGTGGTAATGTAGGAAAGTTGTCTAGTATTTTTTAACAATGTATGCGAAGACTATGTTGTTCAATGTCTTTAGCATGCAAGCAAGATAGTATGTGTAAGTTATTGTACACAATTTCTTGCAAATGTGTTGATGTAGGTTTTTTATTTTCTTTAGTTGCATATTATGTATTTTCCTATACATTTAGCTTAGATTGCTTAGTTGTAGTGAGTGGGTCATAATAATGGTAGATGGAATCTTTCACAAGTATAAATCCCACCTATTTTTTGGTAGTCGGGGTTACTTTTTTATTGGTTGTTTTGTCGAGCCCACATTTCCAATATATATCCACTCCCCTAAATTGTTATTCAACATATGATTTTGTGATCTCTTGTAATACTATCCCACTTCTTGATTTTATCTCATGGTAATTAACTACATTCTACTATTTTGATTTCGTATGAATGCTAGAATAATTTCATTCGATCTATTTTTGCAGTATGTTTTGGGTAGCTTCTTTTTACTTAAAAAATTAATATATAACCAAAGCTTGTTGTGCTAGGATGGATATTTTAGTTTTCAACTTCAAATATTTGGGGGCTAATCTTTTTTTATACTGATTGGGATAGTCTTTTTTTATACTGATTCCTTAAAGCTTAGTATGCTCTATTCTTGCATCTTTGATTGCTCTAGAGAATCAAAAAAGTTTGATGGGAAAATAACAACTTTGGGATTTTATACTTGTTTTTGTGCACTTTGGGTGTTTGCAATTTTTTGATAATTTGGGCAACATTTGTTGTTCCATTGTATTTGAGAGGCTTGAGAAAATTTGGTTTGGCTTTATTTTTGCTAAAACTGAAGTTCAAGAAGCTTGTTTGGAATAGAGAGTTTAAACATGGTCCTAGAAAAACAACTTTTTTGGGAGTATTTTGAGGCCAAAAAAATAGTGTTATCACATCCAAAAGGTGTCTAAACATATAAATCAATTGTAAAATTGATGAAATCTAGCATAGGATATTTTGAGGCAAATTTTTACCTAGGTATGCTATACCACCATACCATACAATTGTAGAGGCAAAACTAATGTGTTTGTAAACTTCGTAAAATCTACTCAATTCAGAGGGTTAACTGGCTGAAGAGTCCACTTCACATTGTTAGGATTACATTAAATCATCAACCAAGGTGCTTATGATGGTACTACACTATATGTGCCTTCACGGACTCATGTTCAACTAAATTATCCTATGCAAACTTATTCAGACTATTCTACTCTACTGGAACCTTATAGAATTGCAAAAACAGTACAAGTAGTTACAAAATCTAATGGCTACAGGTACTTGTAGCATAGGCTATAGGTGACTACTAATAATAAGTAAGTACAAAATCAATCTAAAACTTATTCAGAATAACAAAGCAATCAAATCTAAACTTTGGAGTGTTAAGATTCACTATTTAGATGATTGTTCATGAACAAAAACTAATGTAATCAACCATAAGAACTATTCAACTTTACTTGCAATGTATTTATGAAATAATAAAAATGTTATTAGTAGGAATGCATAAATAAATAAGTAAATAAATGAAGTGAAAGGCAATACCTCGAGTGGCCAACTCAGGGGACTATCTCACTTAAATAAGAACCAGAACTAACTTGGAATCTTACGCATCCATGTAACATAAAAATCCATTCATTGCATATCACTAGATATTCAAACATAATCATTCTTAGATTTTATTCAATAATGGCATTTTAACATGTTTTTGGATAACTTAAAAATGGAAAATGACTAACTGCTTGATAACTTGTAACAACCAACTAATATTGCTACGAACTGATCCCCTAACTTTATACAAAAATGGGGAGAGACTTATTCAAACTACTATCTAACTACAACCATTAATCCCACTCCTAGATATAAGGATATGAAATTAAGATTGGTTTATTTATTCTAACTAAAAAAGAAGAAAAGACCTATTCAACAAAGAACTTAAATGAAACAACTTGCATGTGAAACACATAGGAAAACGTTCAAAGTTCTAGAACAAGTATCCTCCTTCAGTATTTATTCCTCCATGATGGTTCATGTCCAGCTCCACAACTTCCTGCACTTTAGGCGGTTTGAACTTCAATGGTCCCTTGTTTCATTGCTTCGGTTCTTGCTACAAATACTCTATTCTTGTTACCTTGTGTTGAGCTGCTGAAAGATTAATCCATACAACATACATATACAACTAACCTTCATAATTAAATCACAAAATTCTATTCATATGCATACATTCTCATATTTAAATAATGCAATTGCTATGAATATTATCACCATATTCAATATCCATAAACTAGGTTCAAGGTTGCAAAGTATGCATGAAAGGATAACATAACATGGAAGTATTGTCTAAAAGGTACTTTAGAAACATATATAAAGTGTCTTGAAAGTATATTGAAAGCAACAAAAAGATACTAATAACCAACCCCATCAAAAACTACACAAGTATTTCTTTAGAAGTGTGCAAACAAATAATTACAAAATCCTAAACAAACTTCTCATGGCCCATTATTTTAGGTCACGGGCCTTAGGGTCTTGGGCTAGTTGGCCCCATTTTAGGGCCCAAGTTGACCCTACTTGTAATGGGAACTATCCAAGTGTCACCCAAAGTCACCCCTCTATGGCATTTTTGTAACCTAATTTCCCCACCTATGCCACCTTCACCAACCCATCACCCTACCCCTCTCTAATGGCTTATGCCCTACCTATCCATCGCCTCTACTAACAACATCACTAGGAATCTACCAACCAACATTTCTACTAGGAAATTAACAAGAGGAAAGATCCTCATCCATTGAAGTTATCAGACTTGAAGTACAACTTTGGGAGGCTCATTCTCAATCACATGTAGGTATTTTTTGGGATATATTTTTAAAACGAGGTAGAATTTTGTGCTCTTTATATTTTTATGATTATTTTTTTGATTAGATGCTATAGTTTCTAGAAATTATTTTTTCTCATAGGTTTTATTGTGCAATTGTCATTTTAAGACCTTTAAAGGGCTATATCTTGTGCAAAGGCCTTGAAATGAATATTTTTCTACATACTTCATCCTAGTGCTCTTTACTTTTATTTTTATTTTATACCTATAGACACTTTAAAATTTCCTAAATGATATCACACACTCGAATCTAATATACTAACACAGTTTCATCCTAAAAACCCATCCTCTTTTCACTTAATTAATTAAATTAACCTAGCTATTTAATTAATCACATCATTTTCATCTATTAATCTAATTAATCTAATTAGGTTAATTCCTACCCCTTTCGTGCTAACCTTTCATCCTGTTAAATTGGATAAATCAAATTATTTAATCTTAACACCCTAAGTCCTCTCATTTAAATTAAATAATCTTAATTATTCAATTAAATGTCATTTTGATCTCTTTTGATTAAATAATTTAATTATTTAATGAATATCCTAAATTCCTCTAATTTGCATAATGGAAACTTTTTTTAATTACCAAATTACTAATTAATTCTAACTCTCTCACTTTCAAGGGAATATTCCTTGAGAATATTCCTCCTTTGCACATTCCTCCAAAAGGGGAATATTCTCATAGAATGTTTTTTCCCTCTTCACTCATTTGAAAAAAGGAATAATCTTCCTTATAACAAACTTTCAACAAATTTCTTGAACAAGTTTTGAAAGTGTGCTTCTTTGCATGATTGTGAGCCCTTGATTAAATATCAACTTGCATTTTCAACCCTTGATGGGAATCCATGATCCATGCCTCCATCTTCCTTCCATTCTTTCCATTGATCGATTCTTTTAATGTTGACCATTAGTTTCTTTTTTCCTATTCTATAAATAGACCTTGCATCTATTGAATAGGGATCCATCTTTTAAGAGTAAACTTATGCTGTTAAAATCACTCTCATTTGCATCCACATTTAGCACATATTTAGTATTTTTTAGTTTAAATTTTGATCATAGTAGCTTAGAGCATCCATTAATGGCTTCCATCATAACTTAGTTGCACTCATTTAGTATATTTTGGAATCTAGGGTTTACATCTTTCAATCTTGCATACAAATAGAATAGCTTTGCATACATTTACACCGATCATCTCAACTTTTATCATGTTAATCTAGCTTTAATCATGCTTTCGTTCATCTTTTTCATCAGTTTCAATTGATTGGAAATGCTCATATTATCCAAGGGATTGGGAAAGGGTTGCCATTCCACATCAATGGGACACCACTCCTCCAATAGGATAAGTTTCAATGTCTTAGAGTATATGTTTACCGAGCTTTCATGTTTGAGAATGATAGTTTTAATGGCTTCTTTGCTTTGTGTACATTGAATGATCTTATTGGGATTGATGCTTAGTGGTTTAAATATGTTTCGAATCCGTATAGATCCGGTGTAGTTAACCTATACTATGTCATTGGTCACATTTTGGTGCTAGAAGGAGGGCTCTACTAATCGAATCTGACAAATTTCTTGTTAGATTTCCATTTTCTTGTGTCTGTAGGTACAACGATGTACCTTGAGAAAAATCAACGATACACCTTGTACACGTTGCTATACAATGACACACTTGGGTTTGAAAACAATGACAATTAATTTAGCGACGCCCTATTAAATTTCGTCACTGCTAAGTAAAATAGCGATGCTAAACTTATTTTTCATCGCATCATGAATTTTATTATGGCGATGCTATTGATGTCACTTTTTTTTTTAGACTGTAGGAATCGGTCAGGTATCCATCCCCCTATAAACTACAGTATGTATGGTAAAAAAATTTCACGTGACTGGTGGCACTGGCGTGACATGCCCTCTAGTACTATGGGGACGATGGGGAGAATTGATGTCACTATTTACTGCAGAGCGACGCATCCAATTTTTCAATATAGTGATGCACCTGCGATATAGTGACGCATATGATGGAAACTCAATGATGCAATTGATTTTAGAGTTTCTATTTATTGGTAAACAAAATAGAACTTGAATTTTGATTTTATCTGATTGCTAACATGTCACTGACTTTTGGTTTTTATTTTTTAGGCTAACTGGTTTTGCAGGTTTGGGCAATAAAATTTGAAGTGAAGGAGCATATCTTCATTTGTTTATACAATTGTAACGAGTGTTTTTACACTTATGGGGCAATTATAACCCATTTATGATGCTTTATTTCACATTTTAGGACCAACTAGATTTCCTTTTGGGTTTAAAATAAACGTTCAAATTGGTTAAAATTGAACCCTCATATCCTCATTTTACAATATCAGGTTTAAAATTGAACAAAATAATCTAAGCACTTAATTTGGTTCTTAAAACAAACTCATTATGCTTGTTAAAAGTTAAAATGAACGCGTGTCTGATTTGCTTATGTGTGCTTGTTGTGTGTATCCTCTCCTCTTGCACTTTGTGTGATCTTGGGTGAAGAGAAACACACAAGTATACTTTTCTTCTTGGAAGCGCCTATCCTCTCCCCTTGTGCCTTTTGGAAAATCTTGGGTGACGAAAAGCATTTTAAGCTTCACAAACTGTGTTACCTTTAGAGGGCCTACCTACCAACTTGTGAGAGGGAACAACCCAAGCGGTCTTTCATTTTGGTCTGCTATATAAATAATTTTTTGTGACTAAAGTCATTAACCAACTGGTGTTGTTGTCCTATATCGACAAATGTCTCCCTTAGTATCCATGTGATACGTTAAAACCCTTAGATGTTTTTAAGGGTTAGGAGGCCTCTTAATTGAGTGAATCGCTACATGTATAGCACCGGTTTATCTTGAATATGGTCATTAAAAATATTGTTTGTAGTGGCTAACCAAGTCCAATTTCAAAATGTATTTTAAGGTAGTGCATTGGAATAGCACTGTTCCAAGAAGTTACTTACCATGTTCGATTTTTGGTTGAGGAAATAAAGCAAATGGGGAAGGGAATCCTTTGCTTGGCATGTCAAGACGTTACATTTCCTTGACATAGCCTATTTTTCCATTCCATCTTCACAGATTAATCATCTCTTAGGGGATGATGGTGAGCCTACTAAGAAATATGTACCTACTCGAACTAGGATTATAAATGCTTGTGGGTCAGTTAAACACTTGCTTGGTTCCAAAACAATTGCAAACAAACATCAACAATCTTTCTCTAAATTTCAAACCCTTTGGTTTAAGCATGGATACCCTTTGAAAAGCCTTGATATTGATGCTTGTCCTAAGGATTTTATATCCTTAGAGAGTTCTAAATATCTTAACTTACATCTCAATACATACTTCCCAAAGTTAACATAGGTAACTATGGCTCTAACTTCATGACTTTCACATAATGGGCCTTGTGAAACAAATGATGTTTTTGACATAGAAATTTAGTTTGAAACTTAAAGAGGAAAAGTTTTTGTGGTAAAAAGAAACTCATTTAAGCAAGATAAATTGACAAATTGAACCCCACACATGACCATTTGGCATCTGATTGCTCCGATTGAACAACCAAACCTTACGCTCGCTATCATACAACCAAACTTTGAACTAATTAAAGGAGAACAAATAGATATAATCAATAGTTTAAGGAGCTTCACTTTTGAAACAAAAAAAACACCAATCCACACCAATCTAGTGGAGAAATGCAACAAACATCTTAGACAAACAAGAGGAAAAAGTCGATATTGTGGCCGAAAGGCCTATATTACCACCTCCCGCATGGCAATAGATATCCTCTTTTTTTTATGATCTTGTCCTTATCTTCATGATCTCCCACAAAATCAAAGTTCCTAAAAGAAGGTCCACATTCCACCATTTCAAATGTAAACACCATAATTTAAAGTTTATTAAAAAATGGGCCTTAAAGCTTTACCACAATCGGGACAACTTGATAAGAAATTTTTATTCTTGCCCTTTGTTGGGTGACCCAGATTTCTATGTCCAAATGGTCCCTATCATTTAAATCAACATTGATCTTTTGGGTTTCAAGTTACACTTTAGAGGTAAAGCATTTTTCTCAACACCTTGGTCTTGTAACACAAAGGTTCACTCTAGGTTAACATTTTGGGTCAAAACATGTCATCCACCCTTCATCATATTTCACATTCCATTTCACCAAACTTTATGAACTTTTGGACGCACCAACACTTTTTGACTAAGACATCAATCAAACCCATCCCCTAATCTAACTACTTTATATGTGAAATGAATCCTTTCCCATGCATTTAGTTAAGTTAGTTATCATTTTTGGACAATTTTATCTTGAAGGTACAATTCTACCTTAAAGATTCACATGTTCATTAACATCCTTTATCCAAACATCAAACATCAAACCTATAGTCAAAAGTGTTGTCCCAAAACATTTGCAAAGATCACTTCCCACATCATTCACCTTTTCATTTCCCACTCACATCAATTCTCCAAAATGACTTAGAGGGTCCCTCTTACCTAAATTTGAGTCAACTAGAGAGTTTAAACATTACAAATCCCAACACAACTCTCCCATAGGTGACCCACAATTTATGGTAACAACAAGATCATAACATAAGAGAATCATGGAGAAAACCAAAGTCACATCTACCACAAGTGATACCAACCCTCAATAATTTGATCCTAGAGGTCATTCTACCCCCTCACAAAAACTAGAGAGACCATATGAGGTAGAAGGCATTACAAACAATCCATTTGAGCTCACTAAAGAAGAAATCATTGAGTATAAGAAAGAATTTCAAGACACAGAGAAAATAACTTCAATCCCTCCATCTTTTTTAGCACAAGTTTTTACACAAAGCTTGACTTCATCCACCATTCAATCAACTCCATCACTAATCTAAGTCAAACAAAAACTCCTAGTCTTGCAACTAGCCTTGCTAAAGACTTTGGTCATACTATTCGTTTGACAAGTAACACACTTGTGGGTACTTTAAACACCAACCCACCCCAAAACACCACTTGGACACCTACATTTGGTGCTCCTCTCATTCTCGAACACCCCCTATATCCACATAAACCACTTACGCTCTATCACTCCATGATGACCTTGACATATCAAGCACAACCATCATCATCCATCCCCACAAGTACTCCAAGTGTGCCTAATGTCATGCAAGGTAGTATAGACCAAGTTTCTCAAATGAATCAACAAGGGAATGTCAACACCCTTATGCAAAATCAACCCTTAACGAAAATAGGGACATATTTATCCAACCACCCCATTGGTTCATTCATACCATTGGTTTCACAAAACACATCCATTCCATCCATCATCAACCCAAATCAAAACACCTTGGTTACGAATCTCATCAACCAAGGTAATACCTTGGTCCCACCTTAAGTACCACAAGGGAACCCTTTTAATCAATTACAAGGTCTGAGTGTGCCATTTCCATTGCAATACCAAATGGCACCATTGTCATCATTACCTTTGGTCCCCTACATCATTCAAAATCAAGTGGAACCTCAAACTTACATTCCTCCATCCCAATCCACCATTTTGTAAGGAATGTTAAACCAAGGGAACCCCCAACCTCTCGTAAACAACCCACAACCCACTCAAACCATAAACACCCAAAACCCATCATAGATGTCCCAACAACCAAATGATCCAACATTGCAAGCACATGCCCTAGATTTATATCAAGCACAATAGGCTTATCATCAAGCTATGCAACAACAACAAGCCCAAAAAGCAGCCCTAGCAACATAACAACAACAATAACAACAAGAAGTAGCCTTAGTAGCACAACAATGACAAAAAGCCTAACAAGTAGCCTTAGTAGCACAATAACAATGGCAAGATCAACAAGCAACCTTAACACAACAAAAACATCAAGCCCACCAAGTAGCCTTAACAACACAATAACAACAACAAGCCCTAGTGGGTCAACAAAAACAACAACTACACCAACCACACCAAGCAGCCTTAGTAGCACAACAACAACAAGCCAAACAAGAAACCCTCATGGCCCAACAATAGCAACAAGCCTTGTTAGCCCAACAATATGCCCAACAACAACAAGTGATCACACAACAACAATAATAGGGTTTATACTATAACCCTCAATAGAACATCGTCAATACGAACACATTGGGAACATATACGCCTCCACCACAATCACCTTCACAACATCCTACACCACCATAATCACCATACAATACCCCATCATATAAAAATATCACATACAATCCATCCACCATCCCACAATACACAACATATGTTCGTTCACCTGCAAGATGATATGGTATCACAACTCAAGGCATTAATGCAACAAATGCAAGACATCCAAATGGGTAAAACAAAGAATTCCTATACACAACAAAACCTATGTTCATATCCATTCAATTGAACCTCGTAATGGTACCATTCCCTCCCAGTTTTGAGGTCCCCAAATTCGATAAACACAAAGGGAGAGGAAATCTTGTGGATCATATCAAGGAATTTAACGTCATGTGTATGGAGGTTGCTTACAATGATTCTTATTTTATGCACCTCTTTCCATGAAGCTTGATGGGCTCAACTATCGATTGGTTTTCTCAATTGCCTCTAGGTATAAATTTTTTCCAAGAAATCACCGATGAATTCATATATCACTTCTCCTTTAATCTTGACATAGATGTGAGCTTAGAAGATTTGTATACTCTCAAGCAAAAAAAAGGATAATCTTTCACCAATTTATTACAATGATGGAGGCAAAGATCTAGTAAAAGCAAGTGGCCCATTCCCGATGAATGACAAGTGGGAATCATCATAGCGAATTTCAATCCCGATCTATCCTTCCACTTGAAAATGTAGTGCATTACCACCTATGATGAGCTTGTCCCTAGAGCTCTCAACATCGAGTGCACTCTACTCTCACAGGGAAATACCCAAGCATACAAAGACAACCGCTTGTTAACTGGCTCAAATGATAAGTTGCGTGTCTAGGCTAAGAACAAGAATGTAATGAATGATAGCGTGGTAGATGCTAAGGTGGTCCTAAGTGCTCCTAGACCAAACAACAATCAAATGAATAACGCTCAACCAACCATACAACAAACCTAATCACCACAAAATAATACGGTCAATAACACTAAAATGCAACAACGATGAACCCCTAACAGGAACAACTATCCAAAATGTAAATACACATAGTTGTCGAAACCTATTGAAGCCATCATGAAGAAATTGGTAGATTCAAACTTGATAACACTTCTCGATTTTGAAAACTACCAAGAACCATAGGATAAACCACCGTGGTACAACAAGAAAGATCTTTGTGACTTTCACAAAATCAAAGGACATAAAACATCAAACTGTATGAGGCTCAAAAATGTTATCTAAGATCTTATAAAAAATGGAGACATATCTGTTGAGGTACTAGCCGGTAACTAGGATCTCAAGATATACAAGAACCCCATGCAAAATCATATCAAAGGGAATGACAATGGAAAATGAAAGACTTACAATAATGTGCAACATGTCTATTCCAATGTAGTCACTTCCTATGACAATTTCATCACTATTGTCACCATCAAAGGACCTAATACATATTGTGGAGTCACCACACGATGTGGAAAGGTCACCATTCAAGGATTTTCATCTTAACCTAGGGCACAACCTACTTTTCCAACATCAAACCCTAGAAAATATAGTCTTCTAGATCAACTTAAGAAGACCCCCGCACAAATCTCTATCTTGGAACTATTGAGGCTATCCCCTGTGCATAGGGAAATCTTAGAGAAAGCTTTATCTATATCATCCATCCCTAAGGATATGGATACAAAGTAGTTTCAAGCTATGGTAGGTCATATCACTATCCCTCATCTTCTCACCTTCTTAGAACAAGACCTACCATCGCAACCATCTCATAATCGAGTCTTGCACCTTGAGGTCATTTTTCATAAGAACAAGGTTAAAAGAGTATTAGTAGATGGAGGTGCTGGTCTGAATATTTGCACCCTTTAGTTGGTCAAAACTTTGGGTTATTCAGAGGATGATATTGAGAAAGTAAAGAGTAAAACCATTAGAGCATATGACGATCAAGAGCGAGTATCGCAAGGAATCATCACACTGCCCATCCAAGTGGGACCTGTCATTGTAGAAATTACATGCCAAGTGTTAGACCTTGATCTCCCCTACAACATCTTGCTTGGAAGACCATGGATTCATGCCCTAAAAGCTGTAGCTTCAACATATCACCAATGTGTAAAGTTTCCTTTTGAGGACAAAGAAGTTACTATCCATGGAGATCTTGATACTACTGCAAGAACCTTAAGGAAATTTTTTACAAAATACCCCAAATCCCTAAAAATGATGAAGGGCCTACACCCTCCTCTTTATTTGTTGATCCATCATCCCTTGCATCTACCTCAGAAACAAAAATGCCCATTGTGCAAAATATTCCTGACATCAAAGCAGTGATCCAGGATGATGGTTGTGGGAATTATAAACTACAAAAGGAAAAAATTGTGTTGGGAGAGCTACCTCTTTCTCCCAAATCTCATGGGAAACTTACACCTATCAACAAAGTGTCCGAAACATTAAATATGGCATCTACCACCTTCACCAAGTGGGGGGATCTAAACAAAGAAGATGCCAATGAGGAGGATGTCTCTAAACTACTCTATCAAGATGACTGACCCATGCCCGATCTTCCCATGGAAGATGACAATAAAGGCTTGTAACTAATGAAGGGATGGGGGTACAACAAGAATGAGAAGATGGGTCAAATCACAACAATTTTCTAGAACCCATCGTTCCTGAGAAACGTCCAAAGAATCTTGGCTTAGGATGTACTACTACCAAGGTTACCCTTATTGGAAAAGGTACTTTCGCTAAACGGGTTGAGGCTTCCTGTTGGTTACCAACATCGTGTGATAATACCTTAGACAACTTCCCTCTCGATGTTGCTGACCTATTTTAGAATAATTCTCTCTTCATGATATCCACAACATCTTTCACCCCAAAGGGCCAAACCGCTGAAATAAGCCTAGTATACTCCCAACTCATTAACTAGGACCAATGAGGACCATCGATTCTAGATTTATTCGAAAACAATGAAGCAATATCAGAATTCATGGGACATTGTGACAATTTAACATGGGAAAATCATAAAGCTTATTTTGATATAGAGCTAGACACAGGGGCATACTATAGGGAGACGATTGAATCCTTCAGTTGCAAAATGGACAACATGAAAGTAACATGTTGATCTTTAAGTGAAAACCACACTGTGGAACTTTCTGATCCTAAAATAGTAAAAAGAAAGGATACATTCGAGGGTGGAAACCTTTATGAGGCACCCAAGGATGAGGGATTCAATCTCCCCCTTAGTGCAATACATCTAGAAAAGTCAGCAGTGCTAGCAGAGAAGGCTACCCCAGTAAATGTAGGCAAAAAAGAAGCACCCAAGATAACTTTCTATGTCGAATCCTTATTGGATGAAGAATAGAAAAAATTGGTAGTATTCCTGAAAAAGCGAAGAGACAACTTGGCATGGTTATATATAGATATGCCAGGCCTTGATCCAGAAGTGGTTGTGCATCATTTAGCAGTCTACCCTGAAGCCAAATTAGTGAAGCAAAAATTGAGAAAGATGCACCCTCAAATAGCACTCTTGGTGAAACTTGAGTTATAAAAGCTTCTCGACGTCAGATTTATCCGACTGATTGATTATCCTAAGTGGGTTTCAAACCTAGTACCAGTCTCCAAACCCACTAGGGGCATCAAAATATGCACAGATTTCAAAGACTTGAACAAACCATGCCCGAAGAACGATTTCCCTCTTCCTAACATTAACATCATCCTGGATTTAATAGCTGTACATGAAATGCTATCACTCATGGATGGTTTTCAGGCTATAATAAAATCATGATCACCAAGGAGGATCAACACAAAACTGCATTCACTTGTCCATGGGGAACATATTGTTGGAACATGATGCCATTTGGTCTGAAGAACGCAGGAGTGACCTATCAAAGAGCAATGACCCTCATCTTTCATGACATGGTCCAAAAAATAGTTGAAGACTATGTGGATGATATCTTGTCCAAATCAAAGAAAAGGAGTGAGCACATAGAGGTATTGGGACCCATCTTCGACAGGCTTGAAGAGTAGAAGGTACGACTAAACCCAAAAAAGTGTCTTTGGGGTTGCATCAAGAAAGCTTCTTGGCTACATCGTATCACAAAGAGGGATATAAATGATCCAAAAAAAGTGAAATCCATCCTAGACATGGAACCTCCACAAACACTAAAGCATATGAGAGGGCTACAAGGAAGGTTTCAATCCATTAGAAGGTTCATAGTGCAATTATTAGACAAAATTCACCCTTTCTCACATCTTCTCCATAAAGGAATAACTTATAAGTGGGATGAGAAGTGTGATAAATCCTTCTAGCAACTCAAGGAATACCTATCGACACCTCTAGTGCTCATGCCACCGATAATAAATAATCCATTGATCCTATATATCTCAGCAACATCAACATCACTAGGTGCTCTTCTAGCACAACATGATGAAAACAGAAAAGAAAGAGCCATCTATTACAACAGCAGGACCTTGGTAGGCTATGAAATAAACTATTAATCCATTGAGAAAGCATGATTAGCAATGGTTTTTGCTTCACAAAAGTTTAGACATTACATGTTGTCGCATCAAATTAAGCTTATTGCAAAGATTGACCCCTTGAAATCTCTGTTATCCAAAGCAACTCTCACTGGGCGAATGGCCAAATGGGTAATGATCTTACCTGAATTTGACATAGAGTATGTGGAGCACAAGGAAATCAAAGGACAAGTGATCACGTACCAATTGGTAGAAGCACCTATCTATGCCGAGAATCCTTTTATATATGAATTTCCTGATGAATTAGTGTTCCTTGTCAATACAATAGATTGATGAAAAATGTACTTTGATGGATTATTTACCCAACATGGATTAGGGCGGGTATTCTCTCTTTATCACCCCTCAAGGTGATTGCATTCCAAAGTCATACTGGTTATCATTTCCATGTATTAACAACATTGCAAAGTATGAAGCCTTAATAAGCCGTCTAAGGATAACAGTTCAATGGTAGATACAAGAGATGAAAGTCTATGGGGACTCACAAATGGTTATCAATCAAGTCAATGATGACTACCAAACCAAGGATGATAAACTCACTCCTTATAAGAAGATGGTAGAAAGTCTTAAGGAATTTTTCATAGATATAACTTTTGAGAAGATTCTTCACATGAACAACCGAGCAGCAGATGCTATGGAAACAATTGGATCATTGTTAGATATGTCGCACAACGTCCTTCAATGTGAATTCTTTGTACCAACTTTCAAAATCCCAGAATTTGAATTTGTGTGTGTAGTCATTGGTCCTGGTTCCTCGTGGTATCATGATATATTCACCTACCTTAGCAGAGGAACCCTCCCATCCAATATCACCTCCAATCTTAAAAAGGCCTTTGTTAAAAGGGAATCCCGATTCGTGATCCTAGGTGATACCTTAGACCGTTGAAGCATCGAATGGACATTACTACGATGTATCAACCAATAGGAAGCATCAAATTCCTTAACAAAAGTACATGATGACATATGTGGTTCCCATTCTAGTGGTATGATTTTAGCTAAGAAACTATTGAGGATGGGGTATTACTGGCCAACCATGGAAAGAGAAGCTCATCAATATGTGCAAAAGTGTGTCCAGTGTCATCATGCTCTAGCTCAGGAGTTACAAACAATGGTCACACCTTGTCCTTTCTTGCAGTGGGGGCTTGAACTCATAGGAGAGATTACTCCAACCTCATCTAATGGCCATAAGTTCATCATCATGACCACTGAGTACTTTACCAAGTGGGTAGAAGCTATTCCTATGACCTACATAACGGGGAAGCAAATTGCCAAATTTATCTTGAATTACCTTATATGTCGTTATGGTGTTCCACAAGCCCTTATATTCGATAATGGAACACTCTT
The DNA here is from genome assembly GCA_007258455.2 of Sequoia sempervirens. NCBI lineage: Eukaryota > Viridiplantae > Streptophyta > Pinopsida > Cupressales > Cupressaceae > Sequoia > Sequoia sempervirens. The sequence continues at coordinate 146,563 of VDFB02257477.1, forward strand.
CAAGAATTAGGATGTGAAAGAGTTATGCCAACAATTTAACATCCAACATCAATTCTCTACCTCGTATTACCCCTAGGGAAATGGTCAAGTTGAGGCTACAAATAAGACCATTCTAAAAATCCTAAAGAAAACGGTCATGAAGCTAGCTGTGATTGGGATCTGTAGTTAAATCCCGCCCTCTTGGCTTATCGAACCAGTATCCACATGCCTACAGGTGCAACCCATTTCAACCCATTTCTCCTTGGTCTATGGATTAGAAGCCATCCTACCAATCAAGGTCAAGCTTCCTTCATTGCGAGTGTCACTACAGAACCTGATCACTAATGAAGAGTATAGAGTATCTTAGATAAACAAGTTAGAGTTCTTGGATGAACGTTGCATTGATGCCCTTAATCACTTGCAAGTTACCAAAACCAACTAAAATAGAGCTATAACAAAAAGATCAAGAGTTGGTCTTTCCAAGTAGGAGATCTTGTTCTCAAGTAGAATCAGAAAAATCTTCTAGATCAAGACAATAAAAGAAAGTTTGAGCCTAATTGGTTAGGTCCATTTGTCGTCACAACAAGCTATGGATCAGGAGCTTATCAACTATCAACGCCTGAAGGTGAACCCTTGCAAGAACTGACCAATAGTCTGCATCTTAAAAAGTTTTATGCCTAGGCTTGAAATGTGTAAATTTGAAAATACAAAAAAAAATCAATCAAAATCAAAAAAAAATGAGAAAAAGGATTGAAAACAGTAAAGAAAAAAAATCGTCCTCTAGTGAAAATCACTTTGGTGGCGCTTTGGGCAAGTATCTTAGTAAAAAATTGGAAAATAGACGCCTTGCGTAATTAAAGCACCTCCATCCATCTTTGTCTCTATATCCTATCATTCTTTGCATCACATCCTTCCATCACATCATTCATCCTATTTATTCCATCACCCATCTGTGTATGTATCATAGCTTGATATTGTGAAGTATTGTATCCCCTTTAGTACTAATTGGCATATTACTAAGGTTAGTTTGTCTTGCCTATATTGAGGTAGTCTATCGCATCACACTGAGGGAAATTCGTTATAGATTGGATCAGGTTCTTGTATATCTTAAGGTTATTGGAAATTTCATCCAAAATCCCAAAAACAATCATAAAACCTCATCAAAATACAAAAACATTCAAAATCCTATATAGCTAAAATCCAAAAACATTTGAAAAATGTAAATTCAAAATAAAAAACATCCAAAACACATGAAAATCCCTAAAAAGGTCAAAACATCAAAAATCCAAAAACATTACCATATCAAAATATGAGTCTCTAAGCTTGAATGTAGGAAAGGCTCATTGATGTGCCCCCAAGACACCCTAGGTTAGTCTTTAGGAGTCCGTCATAATAAACTAACATTTCATCAAGTGTCCATATCTCATCGTCAATAAGTCAAGTCATTCGAACTATGAGGTCTCTGCATGTATAATGTAGGAAAGATTCATATTTGATAAGCCCCATAGGCCCCTAGGATAGTCTTTTAGGTTAGGTTATTGGTTAGAAAACTTAGAAAACCCCTAAACATTTGGAAATTAAAAACTTAAAAAACATTTGAAAACAATAAAAAAAACCCTAAATAGCCTCAAATAATCGAAAATCAAAACATTCACACAAACTCTCAAAAAGACCAAAAATAGCCTCAAAACATTGAAATATTCAGAAGAAACCCAAAACCATCCATCCCATTTCGCTTTCAACCACAATAAACCTTCATCCATAATAAATCAAGCATCATCTTCAACTTTTGGAAAAACAAATAGAAAACAAGTATCGCAAGTTGTAAAGTGAGGACCTAAGTGTCAAAATCTAAAGTCTAGATCATAGGTAAATGAGTCAGTGAAGTTTGTATCAACGACTTATCACACACTTAGTCCTAATCAAAACACCTGATAAACATGTTCTAGGATGGATCCTTCTGAAAATGAACATCAACATCAGAAATCACCTTAGCTATGTTAAATTGGTAGGAGATATAGATAACACTGATTGTTTGTCTTTGACCTTTTCTTTTGATTTCACTAACTCATTTGATTGCAAAATCCGACAATTTTTTTTGACGAAATATTTATAATTTGATGTATTGTCGGGTGCTTGTGAAATTTGAAGTGTAATTTTTAATTTTTAAAAATTTTATCCCCGAAGTTTGTTGAAATTTTGACGAAACTGTGTTTCGTCGAAATTTCGACAAACATGTTCGTCGAAATTCTGACAAAAATGGAAAATCAGAAAAAAATGAAATTGTGGCTGACATGAATAAAAGTGAGTTCGCCTATTTATTGGGACAGTGTTTTGCTATACTTGCAAATTTTCTCTACTTGCAACAATTTGTGGATAACTAAGGACGATTTTCTTGGGAAAAATAAAATAAAATTCAAGAAAACACAGTTGAAGATGATGGCACAAATACATTGATCCATGACACATTTAGTGGCGCAGCTGATGATGATGATCGACTAGTAGATGACTTTGATGATGTTCACGATTTACCTGTACTTGAGAAGGAATACAAGCTCCTTTATGAAGGCTTAGAAACAACTCTTCTCTCTATTGTATTGTTGCTAGTGAACTTGAAGGTTATAAATGGTTTATCCAACATAGCAATCTCATGAATGTTAAGGTATGCCATATATGTCATCTTTTTTTTATCTATTTTAATTGTTGTTAGTTCATCACTACTAAATAAATGATGAAATATGTACTATTAATATTCTTTATATTAACAAATTATTTTTTGTTGTAGATTGATTTGTGAATTTTTGTTACCACCATCAAATATTTTACCTCACTCATACCGAGATTTATCTGGAATTATGAAAGATATTGGAATGGAGTATCAAGCAATATATGCATGTCCCAATGATCATATTATATATCATAAACAACATGAATTTGCAATAGAATTCTTAGAATGCCATATCAGTAGATATCAAACAAATCAACTAACAAAAAATGTGCCTCACAAGGTTTTTTGTTATATTCTCATTATTCCACGTATGCAACGATTATTTAGGTGCAAAAGCTTAGCGCAATTTATGGATTACCATGCACGGAATAGAAGTGGAGATGACATTCTTCGAATGCCTGTGGATGGTTCTGTATTTAGGGACATGGAGGAAAAATGAACACACTTTAAAGAAGAACCTCGTAATCTCAGGCTTTCATTGGCAGCGAACGGTGTCAATCCATTTGGAGAGCTGAAATCTATTTACTTGGTGTGGCTTGTTTTTGTTATCAACAATAACATTCCTCCATGGATGTCAATAAAGAGGGAGCACATAATGTTGTCAATGATTGTTCCAGGTATTTGTTTACATCAATTTTCTTTAACGTAGTAGCATCTCATTTGTCTTATTTGTTGCATAATGACTTATATTTTTTTCATTTAATAGTCATGTACATTAATTTATATATATTGCAGTAAAATGGTTATAATAATTATGTAATGTTTATGTTCATTCAACTAGGTAAGTGCCAAGTTAAAGATATGAATGTATATATCAAGCCTCTTATCGACGAGTTACTAAAGTTATGAAATGGCGTCACTATGTATGACGTCTCTAGACCAATAGGACAAACACAATTTCAATTTCATGCAATGCTTGTATGGACAATTCATGATGCCCCAGGGCTAACACATTTTTGTGGTATGTTATAACATTTGACTGCACTTTAACGATATTTAATTTTATGAAGTAGATATCATGCATATTTTTTAAATAATAAATTCATTATATATAATTATAAAAATTGACATATTTAATCCAATTATATATGGTCTTGTAGGTCTTCAAACAAAGGGAAAATTTTCATGTCCAATTTGTGGTCTAAAGATTAAATTCTCGTCGTTCAACAAGTTTAAGAAATCAAGTGTTTGATGAGTATAGGCACTTCCTCCACATAAATCATAAGTATCGAGCAACTGAAAAACATCTTTTCAATGGGAAAGAAGAGACTACATCAAAACCACGAAGAATGACACCTCGCCTATGAAAGTTGGAATATAATAGAATTAATCGTCAAGGTTATACATCAGATCAAATTGTTTATCTATCATATATGATATGTTTGGAATTTATATTTTTATATTGTGTTTTGTTTGCTCATGCTGTAATTGATAATGATTTTTGTTGTTAATTTGTTTAACTTATATGCTTCATGAAGGTCATCAAGGCATTAATGGCCGGCTTCCACAGGGAATGAAAAGTTATCCCAAACAATTTAGTAAGTTGCCCTACTATGAGAAGCTACAAATTGTGCATTTGTTTGATACAATGCATATTGAAAAGAATATAACAGAAACGTTATGGAAAATATTGGATGGAAGGCATGAAAGAAAAAATTGTCAAAATTTGTAGTGACATTTAGGAAGCCAATCATGCAATGAAGAATGCCATTCAATTAAATAGCGATGGAGACCAAATTAATATAAGCGCCCTTCCTTGGTTATTAACGGAGCAGCAAAGCAATGCTATAAAAGAAGTCATATGAAAAATTCGATTTCCCACAGGATTTGCTGCGAACATAAACAATATCATAACAAAGAAAGGTGAATTTGGGTCAGGGAGGAAAACACATGATTGACATACCTTCATTAAGGTAATTGTTCAGGTATATTATATATATATTTGTATACTGCATGTACTTTTCAGTGTATTATGTTTACTACTTTTAGAAAAATAATGAAAAGATTATTTTATAATTGTTGCAGTACGTTCTACCTCTATCTCTCCCAGACAACTTTGACAAAAATGTTAAACAAGTTATATATGATCTTAGAAAATACATGAGGTAAGTAGCGATATTTGTTCAATTCATTGTATAGATCTTATAATTTCCATTTTTTTACTGTATGTGATATATTGTATATTTTTGTTAAATCTTGTTAATATATTTTTGAATCACTTGTAGATGGTTGTCATCTAAAGAAATCCATAAAGAAGATATAAATTATTGGAAGAGAAAATTCCTCGTCTAATGTGTGAAATGAAAAAGTGTCTACCTTTGACATTTTTCAATGCACAAGAACACTACCTCATACACCAAGTTGAGGAGATTGAATTGTGTGGACCTGTACACACAAGGTCAATGTGGATGGTTGAGAGGCATTTGAATTTTTTGAAGGCTTTGGTTAGACAAAAAGCACATCCTGAGGGTTCTATGGTGGAGGGATATATGATATACCAAACCATGGTGTACATTTATGAATATCTTCCTAAGTTTGCAACAAAGATCCATGTAGATCGCATTTGGGATCCCAACTCCATTAACAAATTCGAAGGGGAGTACTTGATGGGGAAAGGTAGATTGAGGAAAGTGAGAGGTAATTATAATACATTTTTAACTTGGTTTTTATGCATATTGTACTTGTTTAATTATAATACAACTCTCAAATCTTGACAAACAACATAAGTCAAATTTCACACTTTGACTCCTTGAATCCTTGTAGCAGTGCAAACCTACTAGTTTTTCCCAATAACTCAAAAATTTCTCAAAACACTAGACAAAAACTTGATGGTTTTAGACACCCATTTTGGTGTTATTAAACATACTTCAAGGGAAAGTACAAGTACTTTGGACCAAATCACCAAAATCACCCTTTCTAGGTTGTGTTGATTAGGCTGATTAGGCCTATTTTACAAAGCAACTAGTCTTTAAACTTGTCATATGCCCATAAAATTTTGGGGCATAAATTTTTATGCCTCCAAACCTCCAAATCCACAAAAATATTCCACTTGTACGACCAGATTCTTGCCAAACCCAAAAACCCTTATTTTAGGGCAAAATCATGAGGGTTTATTCAATCTCATACTTCTACGACCTCCTAGACCTCAAAACCAACTCAAAAACAACCCATTAGGTCTGAAAATGGGTAAAAAATCATAAAATAAAATCTCCCATACATATTTTGTTGAAACCTAGGCTTGAACCTCTCATTTCACATGCCTCTCATTTCACATGCTTTTCTTAACTAATTGATGTAGACCTGAGAGACTCAACTCAACCAACCTATCAACCTGACTTTAAGAGGCTTCCAAAAAGTTTATAATTACCACTTTAAACAATCCAAACAACTCTCAAATCTTGAAAAACAACATAAGTCAGATTTCACACTTTGACTCCTTGAATCCTTGTAGTAGTGCAAACCTACTAGTTTTTCCCAAAAACTCAAAACTTTCCCAAAACACTAGAAAAAAACTTGATGGTTTTAGACACCCATTTTTGTGTTATTAAACATACTTCAAGGGAAAGTACAAGTCCTTTGGACCAAATCACCAAAATCACCCTTTCTAGGTTGTGTTGATTAGGTTGATTAGGCCTATTTTACAAAGCAACTAGTCTTTAAACTTGTCATATGCCCATGAAATCTTGGCACAACAATTTTTATGCCTCTAAACCTCCAAATCCACAAAAATATTCCACTCGTACGACCAGATTCTTGCCAAACCCAAAAACCCTTGTTTTAGGCCAAAATCATGAGGGTTTATTCAATCTCGTAATTCCACAACCTCCCAAACCTCAAAACCAACTCAGACACAACCCATTAGGTCTGAACATGGGTAAAAATTCATAAAATCAGATCTCCCATACATATTTTTTTGAAACCTAGGCTTGAACCTCTCATTTCACATACTTTTCTTCACAAAACTCTTTAGGACATCAACTATACCTTCTTTATATCTCATCCTATGAGTGTTTGAAATGATCAATTTATGCCTTTTTAAGGCCTTTACACCTCAACTACTGAACAACCACCTCTACAACTGACTTTTTAATCTTTTATGATTACATGAAACATAAAACACACTAATTTCAAGGTTGTTAACATCACTATTGAAATGTTTTAATTTTTTGAACTTTCAAATGTATTGAAACTCCTAGGACACCTATAAGACCATGCTAGTGGCTTGATAATAGCCTTATTATTGACTTAACAAATTCTCCAATTTTCCTTAAAAAGGCTACAAAACTCTTTAGTGCAAGACTCAAACTCATAACTCATAATTTCAATTTTTTTTGGTACAGTTGGTCGAGAGTGGGATGCACTACATTTGTACGTCGCAAACAATCTTGATTGGATGACGGTATGGATTGAACGATGTCAACAATCTGGTCGCGCATTAACATGGGAAGGTGTGGCTTCATTGGTTAAAGAAGCTCATCGTAATGGAGATTCCAATGTTACACCAAGGGAAATTGATTTGGCATATGGTTTAAGAGATAAATAGGTACATATAAATATATTAATCACCCATATTATTTAATTGTTTTCAATTATATTGATGTATATATATGTTGATATTTTTTTCTTTGCATACATTCGACCAAGAATAAATATGTTTATCAATTGACGATATTGCAATAATTTTTTCATGTTTGACATATTGCAGGTGAAACACCACAAGGCTATGTGGTGCAATGGTTATAAATTTTGAATAAAAAAGTTGGATGATACAAAAACTTGTAATTTGGACAGTCAGATTTCAGACTATACTTATCTAGAAGCTGCATACATCCAAAAGCCTCGTAAATCAATACTTATGGGATTTTGGATGATATACTTGAGTGTGACTAATGTCTTTTAAATTAGTTTTGTTCGTCATCCAATGGTACAGGCTATAATTGAATGAAAATGATCCCGAGAGAACTGTTATTGAACATGATAATGGATTTACCATGGTTAATACAAGGTCAATCAAGCAAGCTAGAAATGAGCCCTATGTTCTTCCAAGCTAATGAGTGGTGTATTTACTCGTAGTAATTCCAGTAAACCGGTTGGTCATTTGTTGTTAGACATGATCCAAGAGGAAGGCCGATAAAGTATAATGTGGTGGAAGAAGAAGATACCGAAGAACTAGAAGATGATGTAGATGATGATTAGGATCAACAATTAGTTGATGATGTGCTTGACAAAGATGTCAAAGAGGAGGAACTAGATCATGATGATGTAGGAGTTAATGTTCATGAAGATGATATCTGTGTGGATGATGACATTATCAAAACTAATATCGATGACGATGATGATGATATGACCAATCCTTATAATGTCAAATCTGGATTGGATGATAAGGGTATAAAGAGTTGGACAAGAAGATCAATGACATTGAAATGTAATGAAAGGCGTGTGATTGTACACATCTATTTGATATTCATTTCTTGATAGAAGTATATTTGACTTATGTGGTTACATTCATGATGTTTTTAATTTTTATACCATTACATAATTAATTCATGATGTACTTTTTAATGTTTAATTTTAATTCATAATTTTACAACTATTGTAGTTCTCCCCTAGAAATTTCCATGATCATAATGGAATAGTGTTTTGGGAAATTTCTATGAAAAATGACATTGATCGAGTAGTGAAATACCCTGCAAAGTCGTTTAGATTTTTTAGACCAATCACCCTTCGTAATGTCATTTTTAGGATCATCTCCAATTTGATTACTAGGACACATAAGGTTGGATTTGATTGGTTTATCTTGGAGGAACATTGTGGCTTTGTGTAATGTGAGCAAATTTTGGATGGGGTAGTTGCTATTGCTAAGGTGGATCACTCCTTTCTGCGAAGGCCATACACTTATGATTGGGTCAAATGTTCTTTTCTTTAGAAAATTCCTATTGCCTTTTTGATAGGTTATGATTTGATTAGATGGGTTATGAAGCACTTATTTCAAGTAATTTATGTCTATTTTAATTTTTAATTTATTAAATTCAAACACATCCAAAATTATGTCCCTTGCTTTAATTGATTATTACGTTATTTAATTATTAACTCAAATGACACCTCCAATTTAACTATATATATCTAAAGTGTTGAACATTTTTAGATCAAATTTAGTAATTAACTCGAACAACTTTTCCAATTTAACTAACATCTCATTTTAAGATATTAAACAAATATGATTTATGAAAGAAGTATATTGGTGTGAAATTAAATATGATTTGTATTCCAATGTAAAAACTACAAAGAATTGTAACAATTCTTTCAACACATAAAATATTATGTAGTAGTCAATTAAAATGAAAAAGCTTACTCTATATTAGTTAGGATACACAACTAAGAAAATGATCTAAATAGTCTAATAATTTGACCATTAGCATATAGCAATTTCTATAGAGTTGTAGATCTCTTCCATTTCAAAAACACAAAACAATATTAGGTAGATAATCAAACATCTTTCATTTCTATAGTGACTTATTTATCCTAGAGAAACTAAGTATATAGTATACAAAGAAAATTAACAAACCCACAACTACCCCTATTTTGAAGGAGTTTAGTTTTCTCCCCTTCTTGATCTCCCTAATATTGTCTAATTATTCTAAAGAGACCATAAAACACTATTTTTAGAAGGATTGACATTAGAGAGATAGAGAAGAGGGGGAGAGAGGGAGAGATAGGTTGAAGAGGAAGATAGAGAAGAGATGGAGATAGATAGGTAGAAAAGGGAGAGAAAGGAGAGGGGGAGAGGGAGATTGATATGTAGAAAGGGAGAGAGAAGAATATAGGGGAGAGAGGGAGAGATAGCTCAATATATATAGAGGGAGAGGGAGAGACATAGAAAGGGGGTGATATAAAGAGATTATAGAGGGGGATGGTGAGAGAGAGAGATAGAGATATATGGGTCGAAGAGAAAGAGAGATGGAGATATATGGGAAGAGAAAGAGAGATGGAGATATATGGGAAGAGAAAGGAAGAGAGGCGGAGATAGAGAGTCGATGGATAGGGGGGATATGTAGGGAGGGAGAGATGGTGAGAGATAGAGAGGGGGAGATAGCTAAGAGGGGGAGGGAGAGAAAGGGATATTGATAGGTAGAGGAGGAGAGATAGAGAAGAGGGGGAGATAGGTTGGAGAGGAAGAGAGAGAAAGGGGGAGAGGGAGAGAGCTCAATAGACAGAGTGTAAAGAGGACATGGATAGTGGAGATATAGAGATAATTATATTAATTATATTATAATAATTATAATATTATATAATATTATAAATTTAGCTAATATTATAATATATTAATATTATATTAATATTATTTAATATTATAATATATTAATATTATATTAATATTATATATTAATATTATAATAATTATAATATTATATTAATATTATAATATATTAATATTATATTAATATATACTATAATAATTATAATATTATATTAATATTATAAATTTAGCTAATATTATATTAATTATATTAATTATATATAATTTATTATGTAAAATTTAACATGGCGCAACAATTTTCATTTTAATTGACATAATCTAAAAACCTAGCTCGTCAAGAGAAGTGGGGAAGGAAAGGTTGCAGGAAGCCCACAGATCAAGCTTGCTTGGTTGCAAAAATTGGAATTTTTGCGATTTGTTTTGCCGTGAAGGCCTCTGCATCTCATCCGTCGCCAAAATGGTCTGTATATTTCATCTAAAATTTATGAATCAGAGTGCTATAGGGTTTTTTATTTGATTTGGTTTGTGAATATTACTCTTTGTGATTGTATTTTGTATATTTGTCTTCAATTCCGGTGGGACAAACCATAACTCAGTGCTTTCAATCACTTTGCAACTCCATTATTGGTGACTCTGTTGTTTGCTTGTGAGAATCACAAGTTGGAATGCATGTCTGTTGTTTGCAAGTGAGAATCACAGTTCACCGCCTTGTCTATGCTACGACATTTGGGTCCCAAACTAGACATCATCCTTTTTCACAATCACACAAGCTACCCTATTGCAAGGAGAACACATACATGTCTATGCTATGACATTTTCCATACATGTCTACCAAAGCATTTTATCAAATAGTTCACTGCCTTGCTACTATGGGCTACAAGCCTGAAACAAGTGCTTTTGAACAAGCTATGGGAAAAAATCTATCAAAGCATAATAGCAATAGCATAGACAAGGCAGTGAACTGTTTGGAAAAATGGCTCAAAGAATTGTGGTCTCATGGTGATGGAATGCCATGACGAATGCCTATGGCTATGGATTGTCATGGCATTCCATCTTCATGAGACTACATTTATTTGAGGCATTTTTTCAAACAGTTCATTTCCTTGCTATGCTACGACATTTTTCATACATGACTACCAAAGCATTTTAACAAACAACTTAAACTCTTTCAATCTTTCTAAGGCAAGATCTTGGGCATATTTTTATTACCTAGAATTATCCTTGAAACAAAACAAGAAGAGCAAGCTCATTGTTGACAAAAGGCATCTATGCAAGGATACCAACATATGCCTCACTAGAATGAGAGTCCTCCAATTTGTCAAGAATCTCATCTAAAGTATCAAATTCATTCTCGTAAATTTTTCTATTGTCTATTTTATTATTTCCTACACAATCAAGGATGAAATTCTATTAGCTACAAGTCTATTAATATTCTTAAGAATTTTTGGGCCATGCCTTCTTTGATGACCATCCATTTTACATAGAAAACAAGCATTCAAACCTCTCAAAACTTCAATATCATGTTTAGTTTGATTATCACTCAATTGAAAGCACAAAATATGTAGAATACACTCATCAGATTTGAGAGATATAAAAACCCTAGAGTTAAGATGGGGAAGAGTAGACCTTGTTTCTTCCACTTGCAACACATTACCCAAAGATTTGAGGACTTGAGGGATAAAAGTTCACATCTAAGTAGAGATATTTTAAAATTCTAACCACCTTAACATATAATTGGCTAAAGCATTACATAGGGTAGAATCAAGGGTTCAAAGATGGACCTAAAAACAAAATTGCCCATATTCTAAAACTCTTTCTTTTAAAAATCTTGATTGCATACCATGATTTTTGAAGAAGAAAGTGAATAAATATTTATTTATCATTCTATAGAAAGAAACATAGATACCCATAAAACTTGGGAAACCACAAACACAAAAATATAGAAATAAAATAGGGTTGATAAAATAAACATGACACACAAAAATATAAGTTCAAAGAATCACACCAATTACTCTTTGTGATTGTATTTTGTATAATTGTCTTCAGTGCTGGTGGAACAAACCATAACTCAGTGCTTTCAATCACTTTGCAACTCCATTATTGGTGACTCTATTGTTTTCTTGTGAGAATCACAAGTTGGAATGCATGTCTGTTGTTTGCAAGTGAGAATCACAGTTCAACGCCTTGTCTATGCTACGACATTTTTCATACATGTCTACCAAAGAATTTTATCAAACAGTTCACTGCCTTGCTGCTATGGGCTAAAAGCCTAAAACAAGTGCTTTTGAACAAGCTATGGGAAAAAATTCTATCAAAGCATAATAGCAATAGCATAGACAAGGCAGTGAACTGTTTGGAAAAATGGCTCAAAGAATTGTGGTCTCATGGTGATGGAATGCCATGACGAATGCCTATGGCTATGGATTGTCATGGCATTCCATCTTCATGAGAGTACATTTATTTGAGGCATTTTTTCAAACAATTCATTGCCTTGCTATGCTACGACATTTTTCATACATGACTACCAAACCATTTTATCAAACAATTCACTGCCTTAATGCTATGGCTAAAAGCCTAAAATAGGTGCTTTCGAACAAGCTATGGATGCTTGGAAAAAAATTGTCTAAGAATAATAGTAAGCAATAACATAGACAAGGCAATGAATTGTTTGAAAAAATGCCTCAATGGTGATGGAATGCCATGACAAGCCATATACAAGGTAGTGAACTATTTGAAAAAATGCCTCAAAGAAATGTGGTCTCATGGTGATGGCATAGAGAACTAGAACATTGATGCAACCACTCATCCTACCTTAAAACATACCAAAAGTCTCCTAGCAATTAGACATATGAAGATTTAAGATGACTTAAAGAATTTTTATTGCCAAAACATAAACTTATGATGACTTAATCAGTCCTAGTACACACTCCCTCCCCGTTAACCACTTAGACATATGGATTTTATTAGTGGACAGCTGAACCACCTCACACATGCACCTGAATTATGTTTATTAGTATTCTAGTGATTAAATGATAGATTAGTCATAATGTCACCTTGGGATCACATCACCATGAAATAACTTCATCCAACATCCTTATGAGTACAGGTACCACCAAATAGGTATTTTTCAGATCTGTCTTCCTCGAGCGAGGGAAATTCAGGAGGAGAAGAGGAAAGCGAGACATGTAGTAGGTCTAAAAGAGGGAGATCAACTAGAGGTCAAAAGATTAGAAGAAAATTCCGTAAACACATGGAATTTTTTCTTTCTGAAGGGGGGTCATGTTCTTATGATGATGAGAGCGTAGGTGACATCGAGGTACCCTTGAGGTACAAACATCTATGGAAACAATGGGTACCCAGGGAACTTCTTCCAATAAACACTGATTTTTGTGTCAACTGAGGATATATCACATAACACCATCATCATTACATGGTTTGGGCCTATTTCGCATGGACGACATAAAGGTCTGTTACGAAAAAGTTACTGAATTGATGGAGTATGTTGGACCCTGTTATAGTTACAAAGATTGGATGCAACTGGTTCAATATACACGAAGTATGCGTAGGTATGCACTACCAACAAATTATATACAGCTAAAAGATAAGGATCAAAATAAAGGAGTGGCTATGTACATTGACGAAAGGCCAAAAGCATTAGGGAATATTGTAGGGTTTATAAATAGTACACGACCTGGGTCAACAAATAAGCAACCAAATTGCATATTCAAGGCACGCGAGGGAAACTGTGTATTCGTATGTGCGATAAAATTAGTAACTGCAGGGGAAGAGTTGATAATCGATTACAATTTGAATCTCTTAGATACAAACACAATTACTATGGGGGTGGTACGTACTATATACCATTTTACCCAACCTCCAATTAATGACTCCAATATACCATTTTATTATTATGTTTTTTTTCGTAAGTCTATTGGTTTCATTTTGGTAATGTTTTTTAATATTTAATTTTTGTCATAGCGGAACATTGATCGTATGGGGAAGGCTCCAACCCAGACCAAAGATCGTGATGCATCTTCAGGTGCTTCTACCCAAACAGTTTTACCTCATTGTTATTGTGCAAATTAGATATGAGCAAAATGTTTTATTATTATGTTTTTTTCATAAGTTTATTGGGTTAATTTCGATAATGTTTTTAATATTCTTGTTGCAGTCGATTGATCGGGGAAAGGCACAGCAGTAGAGGAGAGCATCCATAGGGTCGAGGTGCAGTCACTGTTATTGGATGATGACATTGCATATTCAACAAACCCTCTCAATATGATAAGGAAGACACAAAAAAATGCAATGAAGAAATCCTTCAATTGTTATTCATAGTGCCTCAAATAGATGAAATAAGAGAGAGGGTTAAAATGTTGACTGAGAGAGTACAAAACTTGCAAGTAAGCTATCATGAGGTCTTTAATTATAAGTTCATTCATGGTTTTATAATTTGTACTCTTTTATGTCATGAACTAAATATGTGTTGTTTTTACAGGATTTTTTGCGTCCTCATGATGTTGTTGCGCATGATTAGGGTACTGAAGGTGCTACCCATGGAGTAGGGGTTGGTAAAAGTGTCCATCATGATCTTCCTGCACATACATTAGATCATACGACCCCATCATCCATGCCTATATTGTAGACTGAAATGTCACCAACACATAGCATGCAAGGATTGGGTAGTACTCATGATGCAAAGGCCACTAGTAGTGGTGATGTTTTAGCAACATTTCCTGGATCTTCCCGTATTACTAGTATGGGAACATTGCTGGTCACATTTGTGGTGACCGAGGATTTCGTTCCCATAAAGATAGAGAAGGTCTGAGGTAATTTAAAATGTTTTAATTATTATTATATATAATCCAATTGAAATTTACTTATTGATTACTCTTTTTAGACTAATGATCCCATGATCATTTTGTAGGAAATGATGTTTTTTATAAACATCTAGGTGATATAACATTGGAGCTCTTCGGGCCCACCATACGTACATGGTGGAATGCCCAAAATCAAGATTTAAAGGATGAGCTCATTAACCGTTTAGTTGTGTTGTTCAGTGAAAAAATATTCAACTGAACCAAGGTCCTTAAGAAAGCTGGTACATATCTAAAGTATGTGAGGGACCAATATAGGTCACATTTAGAGAAGAACAAAAAGTACGAGCGTCCCCCTATGATTCTGGAGAGGGAGTGGAAGGACCTGGTGTCAGATGGAAGGAGAAGGCTGAAAAGAAAAAAAGGAAAGACACCACCGAGCCAAGGGAGGTATGTGATACTATCAACAATGTAATTATATACTAATTACTCTTTTTTTTTACATAATCTAACGTGTTTCAAACTTTTCATAGGCTACCCGACACATCAAAGGAAACAAAGGGAAGACTAGAAAAACATGGGCAACACAACCTCATTCGTACAGGCGAAATTAATGTAAGAATTGTAAGTATCAATAAATGAAATATTGCATCCAAATAAATTGCAAACAATTTGTTTTATCACACCATAGAAGCAAAATTAAGGATCTTATAAAATGTGTGGCTCGAATTCAATGTAGTGCCCATAGAATAGAATGAAGATTGCTCTTCCAAAGATGGCTATGAAGCCATGGTCAACACCTAAGAGTCTTTGACTGGCAAACACAAATCTCCATTGCATCCGACACATGTGTAAATAAACTTCAATAAGTTTTATTTAAAATTGAATACTTGCAATCTATTCAATATTAATTTCCACCGCATTGGGCGACATTGAATGTACCAGGAGGGTGGGAGCACAACCTCGTAGATGAAGGTCATGGTGTGCATCCCAGCATTTGGATGGCTCATGTGCTATACAAAATGCAAGATGGATTAATATAATTAAACATCTTTAATTGCACTGGTGTATTAATTAATGTAACTATGTTTCAACTTTAGACATGTAGATGTGATCAACATGTTGAGCATGATTAGGCTAGAGATTAGAATATGATGTATTCTACCAAGTAAAGAGGACCACTCTAATGTTCTTTAAATATATTTCTAATTGCAAATTGGCAGTATTAAATAATGCAACCTTTGTGTTTCAACCCGCATTAGGATTTGAGGTGTTCAACATGTTGAGCATGAGGCTATAAGACAAGATCGTGAATGATGTTGCCCCATCAGGTAAAGAGCACCACTCTAATGTTATTTTAATTAATAAAATACTTGTAACAATAATAACAAAACATATCAATTTAACATTTCTTTGTTATTGCAACAGATCCCCCCTTGTAGCGGCCTCCACATTGTGATCAGTACACGACTAGGTGTACATTAAGATCATGAGTAGAGGGAAAAACAACTGAAGGGGGATAGATGAATTAGAAAACAATACTCCACTTCAACTTTTTTTAGCTTCAAAAAAAAAGAAAAAGTGATTGTAATCATATTATGACAACCATATTTTTGATGATATGTAAAAACTGAATGAATGAATGTTATATGTTATTAATGAATGAATGAATGAATGCTATATGTTATTAATGGATGAATGAATGAATGTGAATATGTTAATGAATGAATGTTATATGTTATTAATGGATGAATGAATGATTAATGTTATATGATTGGGTATGGGGAATTGAGAGTGACGTGAGGGGGGGAGGGGCCAAATGAGCTTCCACCATCATGTTGTTGGCCCTGTTAAGTAGAGAATATTAAACTATTCTCAAAACAAAGAGAATCTCAATCCAACTACATCCAAGTATCTTTTTAATTCCTCTATCTTTCATCAATCTCTTTACTATTTGAACCTCATACAAATGTTTTACATGAAGAACCCATTATTGTGAAATGTGCCTCCAGTTGAGTAAACTGAATCCATGCTCTACATCATAATTTCAAGTTGTTTCCATTCCAATGTTCCGAGTTTAGTTTGTTTGTATGGCTTTGTATGAATACCACATTATGTTGTGTGTGGATTTGGTTTCAAAGCTCTGTTTCTTTTGTTTTTAGTGGTGACATAACTCTAAAATTTGACTTTTTGTGCATAATAGGATAGTGGAAAAATTGACAGCTCTGAAGGGTTTAGAGGCTCGATTGAGATAGATACATGAATATTTGGATCTTGTTGTTGATGGGAGGCTTCCACTTAACCATGAAATTTTGTACCATCTGCAGGTATGCAAAAATTTCTCTACTTTCATTCATTCAACTTATTGTCTTCCTTACCAAAATATACTCTTGTTAAGCCACAACCATAACTAGCTCATGCAGAGTCAAGGTGGAGGAGACTCAAACAAATTAGATTTCAGTAGAGGAAAAAGGCAAACCATTTTATAAAGAAACCATGGAGTGTAGATAAAAGTTTAAAAGGGTAGTCAAGTATGAATAAAATTATGGATAGTGAAACATGTACTTCCCTTAATATATTGAAATAAAGGATAGTCATAAGTCCTTATGATTATCATAAAGGGCATTCAGATGTAACAAAATACAAGTCTTTCCATTTCTTATTCTCCATGTCTCATATTGCTAGGACTAGAGGATTTATTTTGAATTTCTCATATAGGAGAATACACCTATGGCTCAGATGCATTCCTTTGTATAAATTGGAAGGTATAAGATGTAGAAAATGCATATAGATATTACTTCCTTTACTTGAATTCTACACCTTTATGGATGGATGGGTTTTCTTTTAGATTCTATACTTACTAAATTATCTGTACTAGTAATTTTGGAATGCCCAAAAGGATAGTCATTCCAAACGGTCTAAAGAGGGGAAGAAGTATGTGATAATTTTGGTCATAGGTAGAAGGCAATGAAGCAAGAAGGACAATCAAACGCAGTCTAATGATAGTCAAGCCACAATGTACATGGAAGAGTAGGCAATACTTTCAAATGAGTAATCCTAAGTTCACATGGAACAAAGGATATAACCTTCAAATATACCATAAGGGAAGTCAAGTTCAAAGAAATCATTTTCATAGGAATGCAGATCATAGAGGATCACTATCATTCAAGAGGATCACAGTCATAAAAAGATCATAACTAGCTGTATGAAAATCAAGTGCAGTTTAAAATCCATGAGGATAGTCTTACATAAGGGAGGCATAAAATAGTTGAAAACAATCATTATGAGCATCCTGAACACAAGAAAAGGATGCACAAAGAAATACAATATAAAAAATTCCAAGGGCAGTCATGTATTAAGGAGAGACAATTATGGTTCTTGGTTAGGTGGGGTCTTGGAGAAAGCTTATTTAAGAACAAAGTCAAAGGAACAATCAATGTATAACTAAGTTATGAGGGTAGTTTGGAGGAATTTTTAGAAGATTGCTATAAAGGATTTTAACTATACCATTATACAAAGACTTGGAAAACATTTAATGTGACTCTCAGTCATATTGAAACAGATCCCATAATTTTTAGGCTAAGGAATATCAAATGAACTATGATAGTGACTATGAATCCTTGGGAAGCAAAGAAGACAATCACTATTAAGGC